>JAOVYW010006808.1:0-11261 GCA_025775045.1 Hiodon tergisus
AACTGGATCTACCCACCCCCTCTCTTAACACCTCCAAAACCCCCCCCCCCCCACTTCTCCCCAAGCCAAGAGGCATGTCCATTTTTACAGTCCAGTGATGTTTGAACTTAGCAACAACGTGTCTGATATCAACTCTTTCAATTACCTTGCATTGAAAGAAATTACAAGAAACGTGTCAAGTACATTGATACGTGAGATATGTGTTTGTGGGTGTCGCTAGCTTCCAAAGTTATTTTGTCCGTATCTTTATTTTACCGACAATGAACCCCCTCACCACCATGCCTTTTAATTTACAAATGTACAAAAACGCCCCTTTGGATGAATGATAAAAGCATGAAAATGTGATGCTAAGTCATTGCATCTCTGATAGGGTGCCATGTGATACCATTAGATTAGAACAGCACACTTTCATGGCTGTCCCACATCTATGCATTCATGAGAATGAGAATGCACTGCATGGAAAGCAATAGTTTTTCCATGAAGTTAAAACCCCCAATTTCTGACTCAAATTCCACTGAATACAAAACGCTGGCAACAAACATTGCTCTCTGTTTCGGTTTTGCTGTGGTGCAGGGAAGAATGCATGTTCCCCTGAAAGGGCAACTACACGCCTGTCAAAATATAATCTCCCCCCATCCATCTGCCCCAGACACCGCACTCAGACACCACCCTCCAGACAGTCCCCTGAGGGGGGCGGGTCGGGGAACTGACGGGTCAGATTTAAACACCTGAGGTGCACACACATACGCTAGCACAAACCCTCTGACCTCGGCGCTCGGGCTGTCTGAGTGTGAGGAGGCTTTCATTATTACAGTCCATTGTCCGGAGGAACGGTCTGTGATGAGTCACTCTGAGGAACACAAACGCATGGCTCCGCACCTCCAGAGTCCCTGCACTCGCAGGATCCATTCCTGAATCTTGGTGGTTCCAATTGATACTGGGCTTTTTTTGAAACGACGTTGACCTTGCTCATTAATCAGACGCCTCTGAGATGAAGCCAAAGAGAGAACACCAGCAGGACTGCTGTATCCCTGAGCCAAGTGTAGTGTGGGCTGGATATTTATAGAACAGGAGAGAGGCAGACATCGTCGCTCGGAGTGGTTGGGATGAATCACGCGTAAGACCCGGAGAGACGAGAAGCAAAGAACATGTCTGCAGCTGCCCCCAACCCCCTACGCACATACACATCTTATTTTCTGCGCTTTAGCTTGAAGGAGACTCAAGGTGGGCAGATTTGAATTCTGCCAGTGTACGGTGAAGTAATGCAAGGTACACTGCGGTAAATCTCGGTTGGGCCTATAACCGGGGACATAGACACGTTCTTAATGTGAAGCATCATCCTGGGGGAAAATGTACAACTGTTTGCTGAAAAGGGAGGGTATGCAGGTTGTTCCACAGCACTGTCAGGCACTCAGAGACAAAAAAAAGTAAGCCTTCAATCTCATCGGCAAACACTCGGACCACCTGCCCACACAGCCCGATTCCCCACCAAAAAAAACCCCAAGACAAAACAAACACAACTTAAAACCTGACAACTTAGCACACCAACTAGGTGATAGTTGATAGTTGCTGTTTTGGTTTTTTATTTTTTTCCCCTCCAAGAAACATGACCTCACTCCTGTAATCCTCCAAATGGCCTGACTTATCTAGAGCTTTACGTCATCCATACTGATGTCCTCTGGGTCCAGCTCAACCTCAAAAAACTGGTTTTTGTTTTGTTCACTGTGGTATTTGCACACTAGAGTACAGAGCAGGTCACCGGGGCACAGCAATGAACACAGGACTGGTACTACCACAGAGAAAGACCAGATTTCCCTTCCTTGCTCAAACAGGAAACAAATGTATATGACTCACATGACAATAACAAAGAGTCCATAGAGAAACCCAGGAACAAGATTGTTGAAATTGGAGGTTATAGTGGGTAAGCAGATTTCACTGAAAATTAAACTTGAAATACCGGTAACCCTAAGAGTTTTCAGTAATCCGTTTTATAACATTTATATAAAAAAGATGCCATGAGTAAAACATTTTTCTCTCGTTGTTTTGCAAAGGTGGAAATGCATCTACTTGGTTGTGGAGAAAGTACAGTGGCATGGCATGTGTAGAAAAATAACTCACATTTCAGGGTCGTGTAAAGGTTTCTTTGGCCGGTATATTACTCCTGTAGTAAAATATAAACATAGGGTACATTTAACGATGAAATGAGAACATGTCTAATTAAAGGACTCCGACTGGTAGGCGCTTGTCATTCGAATGTTTTGGCCCGATTGACCTAAACCTCCTCAATGAAATGAAGAAAATGGGGTGGGTGGAGCTAAGTGACCCGATTTGAACAGAAAGGATGGTGTTCCAAGAAAAAATAACGTCTTGCCATAACCTAACCCTTCAGATGTCCTAGGCAACCATGTGCCCCTAAGCATGAGAGAAACAAAACGTGACAGGGGCATCTAGTGGGGATAAAAGGGAATAACCAAAACAGATATGTGTTACAAAAAAAGATCCATAAATATATCTTCTAAAATTTTGGATAAATAAAAAAATAAACATTGTAAAATGTGGAACAGTTAAAAAGCATACAAAATGCAACTATATTTAGAAAGTAGGTATGGTACAACACATAAACAAATACAGAAAGTATAGATGGAGTAAAACAGTAAAAAGTAAAACACGCTGACGTTTTGAAGGACATTAATTATTAATGAATTGTAGAGCTGGTCATTCTGTATTATGCAGGTGCCTCGATCCATAAATATGTGCATTGTTCAGAATTTCCCAGTAGTAAATTATTCCCGCATATATCGCATTATTGTCATTTTACTTTTGGTATCTAGTGCCCCCTGTCGGCCAGTCATACTCTGACATTTACTAAAATAAAATCATTGACAAGAACTACAAGCTTGACAAGAACAATTCCAAAAAGGCCTTTCTAGTTAACGACTCTTTATCTCATAAATAAAGCACAGTTCACGTAATGTTTTTGAAGATTTAAAGTGGTTAAATTCAACTGGGTTTTTGTATTTTGTCTTTTTTATTTAAATACAAATGTACAAGACTTTTGATTGTTGTATTACTTCTTTGTTTTTGCGACAGTATGATACTGTTGTATTTATTGTTTGATCAGTTGACCTGAATTATAAGGGAATTAAAGAAAATAATATATACACGGACAAATGTGGGTGTTGAAGGAATTGTAAAATTATTTCAGCAAGCAACAGCGTCACCACGAGGAACATCTCAGGAACTTCAAATCAAATCCCTTCACAGGTTTAATAAGTGGCTTGTTTTCATTTGAGTGATAATTTCCCATATGGCATCGAAATGTGGAAAAGGGTAATCGCAACAATAGTTTTGTTCATACCAAGGAGGTAAATTATAGTTTTTGTTTTGTTGTGGTTGTTTGAAATGGTTTTTATTGTTGTCTTTCTTTTGCAACACCTCGCCGACATTTTGGTATAAAGAGAAAATGATTTATTAAGAGACTGAATAAATTACAATAGATGACTTTCCGAAAAACTGCGAAGCTAGATCGGTGCTTATGTAAGCGATGCAGGAGCAGATCGGGCAGGGTTGCAGATCTGGCAGAGACAACGGCACCGAAACATTCTAGTGGAGCGACAGGTGAATCCCCACAAGCAGCAACGAAACCACCGCAAAGGGTCGCTACGGTATAAGGTATTTCTTCAGATAATTGATCACTACTCCATAGTCCATGCAACCAATTAGATTTTTTGATCAATTTAAGTTCCGCGTTGGGGAAACGGGTCGTCACGAATCTGGTCGGAGAAAATACAAGGCACAGCCTAGTAGTTAAAATGGAGTGGTTGTATATTGTCTATCGTCTAGCTGGACTGAGAACCCATCTTACCATCACGGGGCTGCTAAGCAGCTTATCGGGGTTCAGATAACGGTACAAAACCAGACCTAAGTGATCTGATTTGAACAAAAAGGATATGTTCCAAGAAAAATCAGATCCAATAACAGTCCACAGCCAATCGCCAGATTTACTTCTTTAAATCCAATATTCAAAACCAGGACTCCTAACAAACGCAAACTGTTCATATTGTTCGCTCAAATTCACCTTCAAAATCTCTCCATTTTCTCAGAACTCCAGTTTGTAGGTCCTACTATCACTTAAGTAAGTAGTTACAGGTGTGTCAGTTGTTATATTTGCTCAGTTAATGAGCCAGCCTGGTGTAATGTCTCTTTCTGCCAGCTGGTGGAGCCATTGCTCTGGAATATATAGTCACTGGATGGCTCTTCCCCTTTTACGCAGCGCTTTTTATACACTGAAACAAACATGCTTAAAAGACGCAGATAGTCAACAGAGTTCAAATTTTTCTTTAACTGAGTTGAGTGAGTGACACAAGCACTTTTTCATATACATTTTTGAGGTGGGATGTAGTATGTGGTGGCAGAGGTGGACCGACTGGAAATGGCTGAAGAGCAGGTGCAGTGGAACTGGGTGCTCCAGGTGGACCTTGAATGGCCAAATAAATACATTTTAGATACCTTAGTAAATCTTGAAGACGCTTCAAATGAGGTCCGCCAGAATTCTGGTAACTTGAGTCTAGTTTCGGACGTGACCGAACAATACTTCGTTTGGTGGTGGTGGGGTAGGAGGGGCTTTTGGTTATTTTGTTAACTACGTCCGCATTCCTTTCTTATTTCTAAGAAAGGCTAAACGGAAATTGGTAAAGTAAAAAATATATATATTCATGAAAGTAAGTTACAATAGCCCAAAAGTTAAAGCAGTTGAACGATTTTATTGACATATTTGAAATTATTGAACGACCGTCTCTGCCAATGAACCCAAAGACGCAGAGTAAATATGGCACATGATTATCATTTTAATTTTAATTAAATTTTACTGTTTACTTTACACTTCACAATTTATTTTATATTTAGAAACTTTTCATTTAATTATTTTGAAAGCATCTCTGCTTTGTGTGCCAAACGATTTTGCACAGCACTCTACGGAGGTATTTCAAACTAAAAGTCTATTAAGAAATGTTTAAGTAACGGAATTTCTGCAATTAAGAAACATTTCACAGGGTGGCTCAGACTTAATGCACATCAGAACATTTCTGACGGTGGTCCCGCCTTCAACACACACCCACAACCCTTCATTATGCCCGACAGGGGCTCACGTTCAGGATGTGGGTCGTGACTGTTAACCGCTCAGTCACAAAGAAGGTTAACATCGTGACAAAAACAGTCTACTCTGATTCATTATAATCTGTTTCAGCAATACTAGGTTGCACATGCTACAGGACATCAACGCGAATATACATTGGTTAATTACCTAATTACAACATGTTTATTACAGTATAGAATAATACTATTGCGGAATATTAAAATATCATAAGTATGAATGACCTTTTCTGAATAACCTACCAATAACACTACGCTCAAGAATAGTTTGTACTATCTTGGGTTGTGAATAAAAAGGCCTGTGAGCTAAAGTAGCGATTACCTATAAAGTCTTTCTCCATTACAAAACTCATCCTATCTTTTTGCTTAACGCACATCAGAACCCTTCATCACGTCCGTTAGCGGCTCTCGTCCTGGATGCTGGTCGTGAACTATAAACCTTTAAACGTCTACAAGGTCAGCATCACTACAAATACCCATAGTCTGCAATGAATTAAATAGCCAGTCAGCACCACACATGTACACATTCCTATGGTTCTCCAGGGGATATTTTCGAAACAGAAGGGAATCCGTCGAGACAAAGTCCACAAAGACCAGTCATTCTTCCCAATTATTTCAAAATAACTTGGAAAAAGTTGCGAAGGAACCAATTCTAATTTATTCATAATATTTCTTTCCAACAATAATAAATAAATATTCAGGCGGCGGTTAACACATCAAGTCGGACACCCATAAAATGTGCCACTGTACACTTACAGACATTCGGCAGAAGCTGTATATATAATTAAGTAAACAAACAAAATGTGTTAGTAAAATGTAGTTCATTTTCAAAGCAGCGAGTGAATTGAATAGAGTCTTGGGAGCACGACGCACCAAACATCTCAACGGAAGACTTGTTTTGTGAGACGAAGAGTTCGGGACCCATTCAGTCTAATACCTGTGACGCGTGCCGTTTAGTTCCTAAATGTATATGCAACATTATTGCAACATTATTCGTTACTTAAAGGCAATTGTATTTGTAATGTCATCGACCACTTAGACCGACAACGTCCTTTTGCAGAAAAAAACCCCTTAAATCTATTACACCATATTTGCAACTTTTGCAATCATGGTACAACAGATAAAGGGCAATTTAATAATACCATTAATAACGAAATGAAAAGTAAAATATAAAATAGGGTTTTTTTGTGCGTGTTTTCGCCTAACTTGTTATCGATCACAAAAATGAAAACGTCAAAAATAGGCTACTATAAATAATTAAACCGCGTTGGCGAGTTTTCCCGTTCTGGAAAATAGTCAAAATCACCATCATCATCCTCATCATCACCTATGCAAAGTAATTGGCATTTACCCGCTACGAATTTCAATGGCAATTTCCATCCCATGTCTCTGTCGATTTATCCTACCACAAATGTATTAGCAATACGAGGTACAGGAATTTACATGAATGCGCATTCAATTTCTCGACTTAGATTAATCTCTGGATTTTGTTGACACCGAAAGAACGCCGTTGGCTGTTTAAGTTATAAAATCACAGTACTGAGACAAGTCATGGCGTCACTTTCATCTGATACAATTGATACAATACTACCTTGAAGTGATACGATCGTTGTCTATGGAGAATTGGGGTTACGCACACACATACGGAAACGCACACGCACACGTGCGCGCGCAGATACTTTCATATCACAAAATTAAATGAAAACTATAAATCCCTATATTTCTCGACGTCATGCACAGGTCTGAGTGCAAATATTGGCGCTTATTTACGCCCATTAACGACACGCTGTCTCGTCCGCTTTAATCTTGTTTCCCTTCTTTTAATTGGCCTTGGTAAATCAGTAATTCAGCAGATCGTCGGAATGTTTACAAAACAAAGTAATACATAATGACGCTATTATAGTCACCCCAAACACTACACTTCAAATGTGTCATTGCTTTTGCGTAATTGGTATGTATTTGTGCCTTGAAGCGTTTCAACAAGAGTACATTAGACAGTGGATTTCATTCGTTCGAAGGACAATGAGAAATACAACGTGAAATTATTCATATGCATATATACAATATACGTACACATATTTTTTCTTCATGTTTGGCCTAGATTTAAAAAAAGCAAAATAATAATGAATAATTTCATAAATAATGGGTTTAGAATCTTATCGGCAACGAAATGGCCACTGTCGAGTGCTTATCTCGCCAGGCCACATTGCTCTCGTGTTCCGCTCCCCATATTAAGCAGCGCACTGGACGTGATGTGGAATTATATAGACCTCACTTCCAGCTCCACACAACTCTTTAGTGAATCTAAAACCCCAGACATGGATGACCCTCAACAAAATGGCTCCACACATAAGCCAACATTAACGACACCCCGACAACAGTAAGTGGAAGATTTAAATATTTATTATTTTATGTTTAGTGCCAACTTTTTATCTGCATTATTATTAATGTATACTTATGTATTTGCTATTGTTCGTTAGTATAGGACATTAGTTTCGGTCTATTAATCGGTTTTCTGATAATGAGGCCCATTATTCTTCGAAACTGTAAACAAAATATATATGAATACCAATTTATCATGAATCGATTTACTACGCGACAAATTTTAATATGATCATTATTATTTTCCATACAAATCTTAGGGAAAACTACTTCTATTGCGAGTTTGTGTCTTTATCCACATGTAATCATCTTCCCAAACCCATAGGTTGAAGATACAGATATAGCTACATCATTATTTATGGATCTGCTTTTAAAAAAAGATTATACAATAAGAATCGAAAATGTAATTTTAATTAAAATATATCAGAATCGAATATCGATATCTAAAAGATCCGAAGGAATTAAATACAATTCTTACGAATACGATCACACGGTTTCGAAATATTTTGTGGGAAATTGTAAAATGTCTTCTGAATCATTTATCAAAGTAATGTCTTGTTTATGACTTTATATACGTTTTTAGATTAAAATAGTTTTAGTTTTAGTTTTAGTCGATCTATTGTGAAGTCAATTTTGCAGTCTACAAATCAATTCCAACGTAATGAGAAATATTGAAAATATTTGAAAATATTGTGACACATTGTGAACTTTAAGCATTTACTAGTTGTGACGTTAGTGTATGGATATCACATTTGTTAGTAATGTGTATTGGTTTAACCAAGTCTTAAATACCTTACAACTTAATTCAGACTGATTATATAAACGTTTCAAAATGCGGCCATATTTTTCATATAGAACATTTGTATTATATTGGGCTTTGAGAATGGGAATTAAAATTAAGGTTAAAAAAAATACATTTCAGCACTGTAATTCATATAAAGTGACGGAATTCGATCAGGGTATCCTAAACAAAAATAAAGTTTATGTTTTATTCTTAAAACCCAACTTTATTTAGCAACTGTTATCCCAAAACATTTCTTAAATTACAATTAAATGTCTTAATTACATGCACTGTATTGAGTGTAATTAAAAAAAACGTATACCCTAATGTAACATTTGGAATAAATCTATACGGGGGTTTATTTACTTCAGATGTAATTATATATTGAATAATTTTGTATAGGGGGAATTCACTGCAGGGTTACGTCTGAACTTGACAGCGAGCGCTTCAGCTCTGTGCAAAGCTCATCCGTAAACATTAACCGTGTGCTAAGAGATACTGCGTCACTACTGATGCCCAGTTTCAGCAACATTTGTCTAAAATGAAGTCGTACACGATTCAAAACGGGACTTCACCTGTTTCAGCAATATGGCCATATGTCATTTATTATTATTTTTAAAAGAAACGGAATCGAACTCCACATGTAAGGATCCACTCAACAACCAATACCGAAAAAGTAGGCTTTGGTGAGCCTAGTTATTATTCCTATTAATTGCTGCATATGCACTGGATTATGTTTTATATCTTTGAGTTTTATCACAGCGCCCCGTTGTAGAGCAAAACTGAATACTGAATTAATCTAAACTAGTTTACGGATTGACTAGGTGTGTTTTACCTTATTTAAAAATAAGGTAATTATGTTTCATTAAATATGTTCACTATATTATTTTCATAAATAACTGTTTGAGGTGGACAATTAATTCAAATGCCATTCCACAACACACAATTACAGAACAAATATAATTATGCTGTCTGTATACGTTCGCCTGCATGAGTTAAACTAGTGATGATGCTGGTCATAGTATGTAATTGAAGCATTCCGTGCTGTCTCCTAAGAGAAGTGCTACACTTCTGTTTATAAAAACCATAACCTATACGTACTTAACACTTATCCTCTTTTCTCAGGGGAATCGAGGAGATTCTTTGGAGTAAGAGAGCGTGAGGGTCTATTTGCTTTGGATCTTGTTTTACATATATGTAAACTTTTCCAAAGATTTGCACTGGTTTTATGTTTAGTCCTATCTTCTCCTCAAACCCAAGGGAATGATGGAGAAACTGAAACTCGAGCTTGGACAGAACAGTCCAGGCGAGGAGTCTTGCGAGTCTCCTCGGCACGACACAGCCAAGTTCTCCGCAGGTCTTTTCACCCTGGAGGGAGGCGAGGCACGCGAGAAACAGGAAAGCACGACTGTGGACTCTGCGGGGAGTCAGCGGATAGATGAATTTGTCTCGGGGGACTACTGCAAAGGAACTGTCATCATTAATGACGTCGCCAAGGAAACGGCTTACAACGCCAGGGGACTGAAAAAGGAAGCGCCCGTGATCGATCTGGGCAGGAGAGGAGGTACTGCGGATATAAAAGCCAAGGACAATAAGGCAGAGAGCCACCACAAGGTGCAGACTACCGAATTGCGCAGACCTCCTGTGCCCCTACCGCAGCCTCCTCAGGACCTCCTAAGCGAAACTCGAATGGTGCAGTTGAGTCCTCCCGCTTTTCCTCTGCCGGCCCGAGCGATGCTGTACAGCAGCGTGACACAGCCGCTCGCCACAATTCACAGGTAAAGGAAAATTAATTTCTAATGTTATTACAATTATGTCTAATATGCCTCAATGCTGTTATTGTTTTTGGATTAATTTAATTGACTACATATTATTTGTGTATTACCTGCTAAATAATGTCTTCTGGATTGGTTATAACATCTGATATGTTATTAATAATATTATACCAGATATAATTATGATGTGCATATCGTGATTTTACAACCATTGTGTTCGTTATTAGTTTTGTTTAACGAATTTAAATGTCCGTTTATTCGTTGTTCACATGTGCTTAATTTTACACACAAACGTAATTTCTTTAGATTAATCATTTGATTTAATTTGGAAAAGGCTACAATATCTTTGTTCTTCGGATTATTATTATTATTATTATTATTATTATTATTATTATTATTATTATATTAGTCTAACAAAGCGTAATAATCTTAAATGGTCAGCATTGCATTTTTAAATAATGTTATTGTAGGCTAATTATTCAAGTGCTCTAAAAATTCCAACGCAAATAGAATGGGTCATTCCAAATTAAACGGAACGGACGAATAACATCTGCGACAACTCATTTGCAGATTTATGATTAATTTAATTCAACGATTGTTTGCTATATAAAACAGAATAACACCAGTCCATGTAAGCGTGGCTTTTTATGAACACGACAGAAAACTACTGCAATATAAAATGTTTATCGACAATACTGACTGAGACGTCATCTGATAAACAAATCTTCACGAAAAATAAACTGTGCTCAACTTGCTTCTCTTTTCCCCGATCAGTGACTTTGGTGGCGATCCGGACCAGTATGGCATGTACCCCAGCAACCGAGTGAAACGTCGACCTGCGCCGTATGAAGTTGAAGTAAATAACGGTAATAAATTCGTAAAATAACATTTTAGAGCTAAATTATTATGGTAGAGAGAGAGAGAGCATCGTCTGTGTCATTGATGAAGCTGAGGAATACATTTCCCAGTTTCAGCAGAGCACAAAGTTGACGCATTCACTGGGGGGTTGCGTTGTTCAATTGAGTATAATTTATAAAAATATTCCACATAATCCACATACCCAGTGTATTGTCAACAACAACAACAACAACAACAACACACACGCACACACACACACACACACACACACACACACACACACACACACACACACACACACACACACACAAAAA
>JAOVYW010006809.1:0-11261 GCA_025775045.1 Hiodon tergisus
TATATATTAGGGCTGTCAAAGTTAACGCGTTAACGCGCGCGATGAATTTCATATGCTTAACACCGTTAATTAACTTCTTAACAATTAACTTCTTTTTTTTTTTTTTTTTTTGGAGCCTTAGAACCACCCATTTTTAAAAGACAACTCCACGCTCTCGGCTTGTTTGTCAATCGACTTCTTGAATTTAGATAGCCGATTTAGCTTTGCCGATTAAATATCCTTGAATTTTGGAGAAAGCTGCTAAAGGGCTTTTAAATGGCCAGTTTTATTACAAAACCCTTACCCAGGTGGGTTTTTTGGATAAAAGCAAAGCTACTGTAAGGGTGAATTTTTGTCTGAAGTATCATTTATTTGAGCACATTCAAAAATTACGATTAATCGCGATTAACTACAGAAAATCATGCGATTAATTATTTTACAAGTCTCTCTAATTATTGAAACACTGATCACCTGGAGCATAGGCATAATTATTGCATTATAATTTATCCAAACAGCGATTAAGTGGACAAAACTAGATCTAGCACGCCTGGCAACCGTAGACTGATAGGCTTTGGTAGAGGGATATTTAATATTTTATTTATTTTAGCTTCGAGAATAAAACTGGTTAAGTCCTTGGTTCTAGGGCAGGATTTGAGCTGTGCCACAATCCAGCACAGTAGTTTGGGGTGGGGTATATTTGACTATGTACATATTCTGTTGATTTGAGACCCATCAATAAAGCCAAGAAGAAATTTATTTGGCAGTTTAATTAACCCAAACATCCGTAATTAAATTGAATGTAGCTGCTATGCATGTACGATTGTGTTATTCATAGTGATTTTACGCAACAACATTATTGGTTTGCGCGATATAGAATAAAGGAAAAGGCAAAGCTGCTCTGTTTGTAAGTCCTCGTCAGCGTCATTGGGGGAAAAAATAATACTGGGGATGAGAATGGCAGAATTACTGCCGCCATCGCCATATAATTTCCTCTGTCTTTTGAAACTAATCTTTTGGCTCTCGGATTAGAAAGCGTCAGGGATGCAGGCAAGATACTCATGCTTATTCGCCGTCTTGGCACTGAAGGGTCAGCGCGTGTTCCAGACATTGGGGACCGCGAACACTTTTACAAAGTGGCTCTTCTTAACGGGCTCTTGTATGCTCCACGCAGTGTCATTTGCCAACAAATTTCACCAGCAGCCGGTTACGTTGCTAACTTGAGCGGCTTGGCTGCTTTCTGCAAATATGGAACCAAGCAGAACGAGTTTATTACACATCAACTCGCCGAACACAAAAGCAAAGCGGTTAAAATTACCTTGCTTTAAGACTCGGGCTACAATTTCCCTTTTAAAAATTGACACAGTTGATCTCCCGCCTGTGTCTGTCTCCACCACGCTGTGCGGCTACTGAAGCGCCAATATTGAGATGGCAGGCTCCATTCAGCTTCCGGTGCAGTATGGCCTAAGCACCTACCGCGTTTTCGGTTCCATGTTACGCGCAGTGGTGCTAACCTACTGTAGGTGTTGGCCGCTATTGGTTACAT
Source organism: Hiodon tergisus (assembly GCA_025775045.1). Classification (NCBI taxonomy): domain Eukaryota; kingdom Metazoa; phylum Chordata; class Actinopteri; order Hiodontiformes; family Hiodontidae; genus Hiodon; species Hiodon tergisus. The sequence goes on from JAOVYW010006809.1 coordinate 1,523, forward strand.
GGAGCCAAGGTATTACGTAGCTATTACATAAAGGTGACGTAGTTTTTCTCTGTCCGCGTTTGTGAGTTTCTGACGACTGCGGCTAGGTTTCAACCATCTCCAGAATTTTACATTTTCAAGCGGACATTAATCGTGTGTTTATCCATGGACTCCCATAATGTAGTAGCTTATATGGTTTTTGAAATTGCACAAAACATAAGCCATAATTTAATTAGATTTTTTATGCTTGCCTTTGGTTAAATGTCTATGACTCGGTCATAAATATTTTAGCCAGCACAACGACGTGTTACATTGTACAAATGCGTGTAAACATTATCCCGAGCGATAAAAACCAAATTTGAAAACCGGGGTAACCATATCTTCACCATCCGGCTAGGTCAAAATGGGCGCGTTAACCCCGGATTTCAATAGCCTACTTCGTGAATTACAGCACAGTCACCCATTTGTGTTTTGCACGTAGATGTAGTAAACTATATAAATTAATTTAGTGTTGAAAATAAATGACCATATTGGTAATAAGTTCTACTTCTGCGACTTGAAATTGCTATGGTCTGGTTCCAAGACCGTATTGTTCGTGCCCTAGGAGAATGTGTGCGTGACTAGGTGGTAGAGTGCTCTGAGGAAAACCAAAGGAAGTACAAATGTGTGTAAGAGAATAAAATTCCCGCCTTTCTCTTGCACTCATGTTAAAGAGCAGTTACAATGCAGGGACTCCGGTGCTTGCTTTGGTTAATAGTCTTGATCCAGAAGCCTTGGCAGATTTACCAAGGCCTGTTAAAATGTTTGCTGGGTGTGAGTGGTGTCACTGGCTCATGTGTAAATGTGTTTGGGGGAGAGATCTGCGAGCCACAAGGACAGCCCATGACTCTAGTATATGGTCTAGCAAAAAGTGTTGTGCCAACTCATGGCAGGATGGTTCAGCACAATGTTGTTCCAGTACACTCTGCTTTGTTTGCTTTTGATCCCCTCCAGCGTTAAGCAGAAAATGCGTGATCACAGTGACGGGTTTGTGCCGCACACCAGTTTGGATTTAACAGGGCGACCTGCAACAAGATAAGCTATATTTGTCTGTCTGCAATCTTTATCTCTATTCACTATAGTCTTATCTCATCATAAAAATCTTATTTGTGGATTTTTCTGTAATCGGGTCTGTAATCTAGGCCATATACTTAAAGAAAACACATTTTTGCGAGCTTAGATATGTCTTGAATGTTTCCAGAGTGTTGCAGAAGTGGTAATGATTCCAAAGATCAATTTATTATTTATACAGTAATTCGGATAATGTTCAGGCTGGTAGACTATTAAAGTAATTTAATTTAAATATAATTCAGTTCTGACAACCTAATATGATCGTATTTAGTATCCTGGTCATGATCTGTATGGCACCGGCTCTCTTTGTAGCTGCTGATGTTGTAATGCGCTGAGGGGATGTTAGAGCCCACCGACAATGCCAATGTGTCCCGGCCGCCCCCGGAGGAGGAAGTAGCAGTTGGAGCGGCAGTTCCCCTGACAAAGAAGAAAGATGCCCCTAGGGGCCGCTGTGCTCGGAGTTCCTACTTGCGCAGCGCCGCCTTCTTCCTCTCCCTGTTCCTCTGCCTCACAGTGGTCTTTGCCTTCTCCTTCATTATCCCTTGCCCTGTTCGAGCACACTTCCTGCTCACCTGGAATCGTACCTTCCCTAAGGCCGGTGAGGAAGTGGGTCTGAGGTTTTTTGTATCAGTGTCTTTATTGGTGTTTATGTTTTATTGCTGTGCTCCCTGTTTCCATCTTTGTCTGTTAAGCGGCTGTTAAGGTTTTGGGCAGGATTCTCTCATGAGCGAATACTTTTTACACTGGTCACCTTTTAACACTTTTCTGGTTTAGCCCGCTTCTGTTGTTGATTCATTTCCATATCTTTAGTTAACCTGAACTTAATTACCTTGAATAACCACTCTTTCCTCTATCTCCTTCCAAAGCAACTTATAACTTCCTGGCTGTGGCAGATTCAAACAATGACAGAGTCCTGGACGTGATTTTTGTCCTCAAGGACACAGAAGGCAGCCTCAACACGACATGTGCCAATGAAAGTATGGATAAAATTTAAGTGGTTATTAGTCAAATCTTGCTTTTGATGTTCTTTGTTTTCTCTGTGATATTTTTATTCGGGTGCCTCCTGAAGTCCTGTGTAAAAATGAAAAGTAATTCAGCAGGAGAACAGTGATGGATGAGTCTCCTTGTCCTTGTGATGATCAAGACTTAAGATGACTCTGTGTGTTGAAGGTCTGCCGACGCCCTGTGTGTTTCTGTCGGCCGTGTCTGGGACAAATGGAGATACGCTGTGGGAGCGAATGCTGTCACCAGAGTTCCACTGGGCTCACTGTGGCCTCGTGGGAGTTGGCGAGTCGAACACAGGCTGCTTGTTGTCGCATGCTGACCAGCTGACCGCTATCGACGAGCAAAGCGGTAAGAAAATGCCGTGCACAGGTCCCGTTAAATTGACTTTTGTCTGTTATAATCACAGTGACTAGACTGGCAGTCTGTTCACATTTATACAGATGCATGGTTGTCACAGCGGGTGGAACTGGAAAATGTAGATGCCTTACTAGGCAATGCAGAAAAGACCACCTCTTGTCTACTATGGGAGAGATGCAGAAAAACTAAGCTGGATGACTGGATTCTCAGGATAGTGAGAGCTTTCTGGTGGAAAAAAGTTCTGAAGTATTAAAAGGAATGCCCTAAAGTGGGTCATTATTGAACTGTCAATTATCAATGCCCATAACCTTGGTTCTTACTGAACAGCCATTTTAGCTGTCCGTACTAGTCTCCCATTCTGTTTGTTTTTTCTACAGGGAAGATTTTATGGCAGCAGCTGCAGCCTCCAAACTTAAACTGTAGGCTTCCGGTTCTAACAGTGCCGGATCTTGACGGGGACAACGTGGGTGATGTGGTGCTGATTGGAGCAGCATCAGGGCAGGTATATTGTTCTACGACTGTCTATGGTGATCCCCTACATGTTAGACTTCCGTATTAAACAACTGCCCCACATTTAGCAAAAGCAAACGGTATTTTGTGTTTTAGCATGTAACTGTTCCATAGAAGTGAACTATGGTTCCAATTTTATCCAATGCCCTGCAAATGTATCCGCAAGTAATTATTTAAGCATTTAAAATGTAATGTTTCTACACATAATTTTTTTATCATAATCCTGTGGGGGTTTTTATAGTATCAGTCGTTTATAGTCTGTAGTATTTGGACTATAAAAACGTATCAGCATAAAGATAGTAGTCTTCTTTTTATTTTTTCTTTCTTTCTTTCTAGAGTGACCTTAGTATGACCATTTGTCCTTTTTGTGGAATTCTATCACAGACCAAGTTGGCGATTCTGTCCAGTAAGACTGGCACTCAAATCGGTTCTGATGTGGTTCTGTACTCGGCTGAGTCATCCAGGCACCTACTGCATACAACAGGGCAAGGCTCTCATTATGTGCTGTTTCAGACTGGTGAGCTATAGCAGGGGTTCAGACTGTCAATTATTGCAGCAAAAGCAGTTAAAATAGTATTGTGCTAAGATAAGACTCGTCTTTTACACCAAAGGATTGCAAATGCCCACATGCACTAAATTAAGTTTGCAGATACATTTCAGTGTCAATATTGTATACATTAAAAAATATTTATTAATGGCTGAAAAATAGAAATAAAATGTGTTGACTAACATTATGGTTTTATTTTCCTAACAAAGGTAGCAAAACTTGAATGGTCTTCAGTAATTAAAGACCACGTACATTTGAACTAGCACACAGATGGCTCATCGTTAACCAGCGACTCAGGCTAGCAGTGCAGTCAGGAGAGAGATGTCTGTTTAATCAGTAGGCTTTGTGGCCTACAGTGTGGTAAATGACGTTTGGATCAATCGGACCACCTCGTTAATGGTGGCAGGGTTAATGGTGAGAAGCTGAGATGCAGTAGCTCAATTGCTGATTCCAGAGGGGTTGGGGGGTGGGTTCTTATTGTTTATATTTTTTAACAAAAACATTGATGTACAGTCATGAAGTTGTACATAACCTAGTAGTTAGTAATTAATGAATACCTACTGCTAGTGGCTGTCTACACAAATTAATGTCCATATATTAATTGGTTTTCTATGTGAGAGAAATTGACAGGTGGACACAAAGTGAACAAAGTTTTTTATTAAACCCTGCATTTACCTTTCCTAAATCTTTCCCCTCATGACAGACTCGGGTCTGTATGGTCAAGCTCTTTGGAAAATTGCAGCCCAGGCACAGGCAGGAATGGAGAGAAACCTGAAGAAGGACCAGGCATGGGAGGAAAAGACCATTCCAACAACTGGCCATGTACTTCTGTATGAGTAAGTGATAAAAGCTAGCTTTGCTTTCCTCATTTGCTTCTCCACAATGCAGTAGAGACTGTGATGGTCTATTTGGTTAACTAAACATTAAAAGTACTTCTGATGGGTGAAGAGTACATGAAACCAGGGGTTTGTATCTTTACCTACCAGAGTACAACAGATTTAAAATAATAATGGCATAATTATCAGAGTGGATTACTTTTCTGTTTATTGATAGTAGACATCTGATGTCTACTATTCCTCTCCAAATAAAAAAACCCCCTGTGATTTATTAAGAATTGAATGTGCTTTGAACAAAATGGGACCCTACCAAAAATGTGATTGTTTCCATATGAGATCTTACAGTGGTAATATTTGTAAAGGTCTATGGGATAAAGTTTTTGTTAGAGAAATGTGGGATGTGTGAGGCAGACCACACAAATTTCCTCAAGTCTTGATTTTACAGATTTGTAGAATCAGTGATCAACGCCCCTTTGGGGCTAAGTGCTGTATTTGACCTTTTAATTCATTCTAAAAATGTATCTTTCAAACTGACCCATTTCGTAATGAAGCCTTTTAAATTCTTAATTTAACCATGCATTAAGTGGAAAAATGAGCTAAATAATCTAGAGCCATTTGTTTGTGATAAAAATATGTATACCCGATTGCTGGGATTTTCCACTACAGATCTGACTCATTGCAGCATGTGGTGAGAATAGCAAAGGGGAGCAAGACCTCTAATCTGTTGTTGGTGACAAAAGACAATGTAGAGCTAATTGATGGAGATGGCTTGCATACACTCTGGAGAGTCAACACCAGCAGAGTCCTGAGGTATAGCCACACCTTTCGCTATTGTGCACACTATACCCCTATGTGTTTGGTCTTGTTTATCATGCGTCTATGGACGGTAACGTTATCCCCTTAATTCAAGTAAGTGTTTTGTTTGTTTCCGTGAGATTTTAGCACTTAGCTTAGCGGGCAAATTGTTTCTCTTGCTGCAAGGCTGTGTCATTGTGCAAAATAGGACATTGTTGTGAATCTTGGTCAACTTCATACACTTGGCCTATCTGAGATAAAAATAAAAAATGTTTTAAAGGCTCTGCATACTCCAGGCAAAATAGATTTGAAGGCTTGAAACTGGCATTGATCAGGGGAAGGTGAGGCAATTGGTGCAGCCGCTTGCTGAAATCTAATAAACGTGCTCTGTTTAATCTCCTCAGTGAGCCGTCGTTAGGACACTATAACAAAGACGGCACTCCTGATGTCATAATGGAGGACGACATTGGAAATGGCACTAAAAGAGTAGGTCCTTTTAAAATTTCTGGCTAAAAAGGGTTATGACAGCGCAAGCCCTTTGTCATAAATGGGCAATCCCTTGAGCAGGTTCCATCTACCATACTTGCTGCCTTCAACAAAATGTGTGTAAAAATTTGGTCTAAAACATGGCGAAACATACTTTTGTCTGCACGAAGTACATTTTCTAAATATTGTACATAAGGTTCAAATGATGGTTTAAAAATATTTTTTTAAGGATGTTTAGTACTAGGTTCATTATGTCCTACACAGTGTACTTTTTCTTTGTAAAGAAAAATAACTGCTGAAACGAATGATATTTTTCAGTATTTTCAACTTTGTTCAATATATAAAAATAGCTTAATATAAACATGCTTTCACCCCCCAATGTGTTTGGCATGCTAGCACAAGCATGCAAGGCAATTTCAAACCTAATTATTTTTGGAATCTCCAGTGTATTACATTTTTGGTCAGATATGAGACTGTTTTAGCAGATTTTTTTCCCTTCTCAGTAGGAGTCATCTTGTATTTGTATCCAAGTAAGAGGATTATATTTCCTAAACATTTGCATAGGATGCTAATGGTCACAAAACCATTGCTGAGTGCAATGCCTAAGGATTGGTACTAAACATATTTTGCTCATTGCACTTCAGCCTTAATGTAATGTTGGTCTTAAATTGTGAGGCTGTGTAATATAGGAAGGAATAATGTAAATTCATTATTTGGAAATCAGTTGGAAACCTGATAATGTATTTGTAAAATTGTGATCTGCTGGAGGTTAAGAATGTGTATATAGGAGGTGGTGAATTTGATCAGGAATTAAAACGACTTAAATAATTATGACGGTTGTGAAACGTAAAGAACAAAGCTCCTCTTTTGTGTTTGTTTGCATATTAGGTCATGATACTGAATGGGATGTCGGGACAAATTCTGTGGGAGGTGAGCTTATTGTTCGGGCCCAATACACCCAGGCCCCTTTCCGTCAGCACCATCAAGTCGTATTCAGTCTTTATTTTCTGGGGAGAAGTACCATCGGAGACCAACTCCACGGTAAGTTCAGTCTGCTCATCACCGGAAGGCACAATGTATGCAGACATTGTGAAATTCCTGCCGGTCCATTATCATAAATTATAGTTCTACACCTTGAGCCATTGCATGCCACCTACTAATGAGATGATTAATAATATTTTGTAAGCAAATACGTGGAGGTACGTTTTGTATATTTAACATTGAAAAGCTGATATTTCAAATGAACTATTTACTGACTGGTTAAATGGTTAATTTTACAGCTTTCAACCAATGAAAAGCAGTTTTCTTACATGCTCCACCCACATTACTCCAGGGTGCTTCTGGAGAAGAGAAATGTCATGGATCGCATCATAGCATTTAAAGGTAAGTTTGGGGAAAAAGGCTAACGTGCATTCATCGGTTACTAGAATATTAAATATACCAAGCTTTTTTTAGGTGTTGGGGACACAAGATTTTCACTGTCCTAAAGTATTAGCTCCAGTAGAAATCACTTACTACCCTCCCTGTCACTTTTGTATCTGCTCCAGCAACCCTGCTGGAGAAGGGCCGCCATGCTTGCTATATTACGTTGATGGGGCCAGAGGGGGAAGGGGTAGAGGGAACTGTGACGCTAACCAAGCGCAAGTTGAAGGAGGACATCCCGGAGAGTCGTGTGCTCAGGCTTGGGGAGACCAGGGACGAGGAGACTGACCAGGAGATCAAGGAAGCCTTTAACAGACTACGCTTCAGCAAGGAAACCTAGTTAAGCCATGACGTGCTCCTTCCAGCTGCCCGAGACTCCACTGAAGATTAAACTCTAGTTGCCACCTTAGTTGTGAGTAATGGTTCTCCGCGTCATGGTAAATGAAGCAAAATGGAGCTCAAGTCCCACTGCTGGGCATCCTGTTATTTCAGTACAACAGTTTGAACAATTGAGAGTTCCGGTTGTTTTGCTCTTCTGAGGTGCAGTGTTCTGTTCAGGCAAATCATTTTAAGAACTTGTCCAAAAAATTGGACAGCCCAACGTTTTCACAGTCATGGCCTTGAGAATTAAGATGTTTCCACTCTGCCTTAGTGTTATTTTAATTCACACCTCAACAGGTCTGTGAGCAGAACTATAACAACTTGCCTTGATAGAGATCTGCTTTACAAGTTAGAGGTCTCATTCTCCATTGGTGAATTCAGACTGACTAAAAGAGAGAACAGAAATTTAAAAAAAAATGTTTGTATCAGAAAGAACATTGAGAAAATGTATGATTAATGCATGAAATCTTGAATAAAAGCAATTTTAACAAGGATTTGACCTAGGATGCTTTTGATAAAGTTGCATTACTTTCACAGCAAGATTAAACTAAAAATGTTATTGTAATGATTTAATGTAGGGTAAAAACAGGATGGTGTAGCTGCCTGAACTTGTTGGGGCACTTAACAAGGTGCGGAAAGCGTGCCAGAGGGATCCCGGGCCATGTTGACTCAATTGCTTCCCATAGCTGTTTAAAGATTGGCTGGTGGTGGATCACTACTCTGAGTGGCTCGTTCTACCTCATCCCACAGCTAAATTGGCTCTCGATTGGCGCTCTGTTCGCTGAATTTATTGTCATGTTCCCAGAGCCATTGCTGGAAAATCTTAGTTTGTGGCATGCAGCGTTCCACTGCTGAAGGAACCCATTTACAGATAGATACACTGCTGCCAAGAAGGGGTGCTCAGATGTCTTGTGGCATAATAACAGTATTTCACTTCTATCAAGGGACCCAATTTGTGTCGCGAAAACGCACCCCACGCTGCCACCAGCATCACGACCAGCCTGCGTTGATATTGCCCAGCCATGTGGATCCAAAGTCGCATGTGATTTCTGCAATATCCTGGTCCTTCCATCATTGTGAAACGGCAGGATCTAGAATTCGTCATAACAGGCACTGTCTGTTCCAGTCTTCCATTGTCCAGTTTTTGTTTCTTTGTATTTTTCACTTGCAGTAGTGGAACTCTTTTTGGTAGACGGCTGCCCTATCCCATCCGTGACAAGGTATGATGATTTGTGCCTTATAATATGGCTCTTTTGGTACCCCTGTTATTTGACTGGCTGACTAGTCAGTTTGTTACTCCACACAAGTTGGGTCAGCCGCCATTGACCAACTAGCCGTTTCCAAGCTCTGGACAACCATTGGCTGAATGTTTGTTGGCTGGTGAACCGTACTTGACATCTGCAACATGTCCGTGCTTGAAAACCTCAACAGGGTCACTGTTTCTGATGTACTCATACAGGCGACAACTACCATAACCCCATGGTCCTTTAAATCAGGGCTGTCCAAACTACAGCCCGGGGGCCAAACACGGCCCTCAAGCCGTCTTCATCAAGCCCATCATTATACTTGTTATAATTTAAAACGGCACTATCCTAAAAATAATCATTGATAAATGGTGTAATATATGATGTTGTGTTTATACTTGCAGCCCTTTACCTATGGCCTGATCTGGCCCTCAAGGCAAAAAGTTTAGACACCTGTGCTTTAAATAGTTTTTCTTATTCTCTGTCTGAATTTGTGCGCAAAGCAGAATCCATTGGTAACGTGATGCTGTCACTTAAAGAAAAAGGGACCCCACCTAATACAGTATTCCATTTATAACAACTGTTCATGCACTGATAACTGATTAAAAATCACATTACATCAGATGAATTTATCAAGATACAAGAAATGTTTTAGAGCATAAACAATGAGTCATTGAAGATCACACTGACCAATTATAAGATACCTTTCACTGGGCTAATTTAAATATAAGTGCAGAATTTTTTTTTACCGATTAGGGACTCAATTTGATCAAATTTAGGTTACGCACAGTAGATGTACAGAACCTTAGGTTCCATTAAAACGGCATGCGCAAAGAAAGTTTAGTTTTAAGCACGTACGGGGGTTAAATCACGTTTCATTCTGCCCTTTCTGGCCAAGTTCAATAATAATTCTATTGCCGTTTTTTTAATAGTTTAGCTTCATGTCAACCTATTTAAAGAAAACATGGTTATATGTACAACTGTAAAAATGAGCAGTCAACATGTTTAAATATTACAAGTAAAACGACGTCAACCTAAATGTGACCTGAATCCGCCATACCGTTAAG
>JAOVYW010006811.1:0-11259 GCA_025775045.1 Hiodon tergisus
CCTTATGGCCCCCCCCCCCCCCCGGCTGTAGATTCTCAGTAATTATAGGACATACCGCGCCGTTGTTCAATATGTGCTGTCCACTGCATTTCCGGGTTTCAGCATTCCGGAGCAGTGACAGTGGGCCCAATGATTCCACCGCTCGGAAAGCGGTGTGTGTCGTGGCTGAGAAGCGTGGGGCGGACAGAGAGGGGAGAGAGGGCGGGGGGGGGGGGGGTAGTGTCATTACGTCACACAGTAAAGGTCGGGCAAGGTGAGACGGTGGGCGTACGGGCCACATACAAACAACCCCAACCGTGAGGAGGCGCTGGGAGGAGTCCGAGTAATCTTCAAGGAATGTTTCTCTCACTGAATTCCAGCCCAAGACGCACCCGGCTGAGTCTCTAAGCCATGATGTGATAAGCCTGAGAAGAAACAGTGCTGCAGCTCTTGGTTCTCACTCCTGTGATAGAATTGCCTTGATGCCTTATTTACAGGTCTTTATTAGATTCACGCCTAAAGCTGGTGTACTGAATGTGGGTTGGCTGCCTGGAGATTAAAATCCTTGCAGCGGGTCTGACTGTGCTCGACCAGGACCAGCTGTTCTGGGTTTTTTTCTGTTCCGGCATTAAACAGGCGTCGGTTTTGTCCGGGATTTCTGCGTTCAGGGGAAGAACCCAACTTGGGGGTGTGCAGTGGACTCTACACCGGGTTTCAGAGTGATCCTACCAGGTTTAACTGTGCCAGTTGTGCAAGGAAAAAAAATCAGAAACAAGATGTGAATGATTGCAATCTGTATCCATCTCTCTCTCTCCATCTGTTTTCTCAGAAAGCAGGACAACTAGAGCCAGGTAGCAGATGGCTGCCAGTCCAAGGTAAAAATAGAAACTGTGTAATATTCCAAAATTTTGGATTTATGTGAGTGGGTGTGTCTTTCTCTACTACTACTCTCGTTCTTCTTTAGTGGCCACCCTCCGTTTCACCTCTGTCTCTCTCCTGTGCAGCTTAGACCTGTTGGGCTGTAGGCGACACTGACAACAATTCTCTGCAGTCTGTCCCTCGGTCTGGTTTGCGCAGATAGAAGTTCAACTTATTGTAGAACGTCAACATTGCACGCAATGTTTTTACCTTTGTAACCGGGGACTCGCCGTTTCTAAACGCAGGGCTTCGTAAGTCTATTGAAAGTAGGGTGGTTAAGGGGCTTGTCCGAACTCAGGCTTTGCCCTTCTGCCGTACTACCATACTGCCGTGCACCGTTTAAAGCTTGGAGAAGAGACGGACGGCACTGTATAAAAAGTCTGTGCACCGCCAAAGATGACTCAGATTCCAATAAACCGGGAGTGACTCGCCTGGATCTTAAAGCCAAGTCAGAGCTAGCGAGAGTGGACAGAGCATGTGGGTGGTCATGGGGAAAATTATCTTCGGGGTTAGAACGGAGAAAGATTAAATATGTCATGAAAAAAACTACAATGTCTTTTGCTTCCTGGGTGCCTGTAATTTTCATTATCATAATCATAATCATGCCTTACTGTTGGCAAAGGAACCCACAGATGAGAATTACATGGAATTGTTAAGGGAAAAGAACGATGCCCCTTCTGGCTGGGGTAATAATTGCGATAGACTTTTATGGAGCTGTATCCTGACCTATTGTGGTGTGTGTATCTGACGTTACCATAACAACAACGAGAGTAGACAGCATTTATCGCTGGTCCAAGGCTAACAGCCCCAGGCAGGCCCAAACAGACTGACTGACAAGCTGCATGTGGGCCAAAACCACAGACAGGACCTCATTAAATCATCGTCATGTGGTTTGGTGAATGACACCACACTCAGGGGTCCGTATGGGTCAGGGGGTGAAGGGTTATGCATTTCCTTTGACTTTGTTTATCTGTTTGTTGGACATAAAATCTTCTGCACATTAACTTTTGTCACTTTTGTGTAAGAGTCTTTGTTGCATATGTGAAAACTAAATAAAGGAGTTAAGACATGACCTGAAGTTCCTGTCAATCACAGAGCCTCTTCTGTGTTTGAACCCAGGGGAGGGGCTGGCTGAGAGAGTGCACCCAGGTTGCCGTGGTGACGTTGCCGCTGCCACAGGCTTGACCTATTAAAAGCGGGAGATAGAGGGCAGCGTTGAGCTGTGTAATGGACAGCAGAGCAGCTCAAGTTGCCCGGACACCACCACAGTCCCCGAGGATGGCTTTGACAGCTGCTGACTGCCCCTGAAGCCAACGCTGCCGTACAGCTCTCGCACGCTGTGACGGCAACGGCAGTGCAGAAAATCAATCTTTATTTTGTTACCGTCCCTGTTCCTGTCAATATAGAGTGTTTGTGTGATTAAGTTTTATAGATGTGTAGCGAAAAGGGGAGTTCTCAGGTTTTAAAATGTCCCTGAACACCTCAATACTCACTCTTCTCTTGTGCCCTTCCAGAACGTTTTTTAAAGCCATTTCTGTCCCCTCTGTTGTTGGATCAGTGGTGATCTTTAGATCTTACCTACTACACAACGTGAAGGAATTCACATTAAGGGAGTTCATTAATTTAGCTATTCGAAGTCCATGGAGAAGGAATATGATTTGACTCATCAGATACTCTCCTCATACCTATTAAAGTACCCTGGTCGCTTAGAAAATTTCAGGTAATTCTGGGGTAATCCAATTAGCTAGAAACAAGGAACTGCACCCTGTGTGAGCATTTAAAGCACCAAACACAACATGCGTGTGGGGAGGACGCTCAAGGAGGAGATCACCAAGGTCAGCGGTGGCAAAATACTCTCACCCATCTACATGGTAATTGTACAGATTATATTGTGTGTAATGTTTTTACTGGCTGATTAATTTAACTCTTTTTCTGTGCAGTTTAACTGGTTCTGAAGTACTTTTTCATATGTACCCTCACGGCTATACTGTAGTTGGTAGATTATTGCGTAACCATATCTCCCTAGGAGCACCTTCCTGCAGTACTGAACAACAATACTTTAGCTTGGTATCTAAAATTCTACTTTTCAACACTATGAAACTGTGGCACTTGTGCATGTTGGTCAGCTAATTTTATAAAATGTCAAATGTAAGCGATCACGTGGAAAGGGTCAGGGAAGGGCACTTGGCCAGAGAGCTGGTCTCCTTTAATGATATGTGAGAATGGATCTCTGTCAAAACATCTATTTGAAGAAATTCAATTTGAACTGCAGATAGACAGCGACATGCTGTTGCAAGGGAACAATGTCCTGAAAGGCCAACCTGGGGAAGGACAGCTGCAAAGGGTCAACAAGGACAAGCTGGTGGGAGGGTAATGGGGCATCTGGTGTCGCTGGGTTTGTCTCTCTCCTCTTCTCCCTCTTCACATTTACCAGTCTGTCCGTTTGGGTTAAGGTTAGGGTTAGGGGTGACGCTTAGGCAGACTGGTGGTTTTAACTGAAGTGCATTCAGCTCGTAGCCTGGGAAGGAGGGCGGCCAATGTGTAAACCTTAAAATCTCATTGTCCTCATCAAAGGATAAAATAGGGAGGATCTCTTCTGCTGTCCCTCCACGGAGGAACGTGGGTCACTTAATTACTTTGAAGGTAATATACAATGTGTACCGTGTTGAGTAGTCGGATAAAGCCATCTTAAATTTTCAGAGGGCGCTAATTGCTATTCATCAGTCACCTCCAGTGAAAATGTTTAAGTTTTTGATTTTCTGGCTTTCAAACGTCAACCTCGATTCATTAAATGTGGTTCACGTCATGGCTAGTGTTTTAAACCAATTTCAGAGCTCAAAGAGACTATAAAAGGCCCATCAAGAGGCATTTAGAAGTTGTCGGTTGACGTAGTAAAGCTTGGTGCAAACTCGCTCACCAAAAGCTCAGAGCTTTTTTCCCCGTCTGCATTGGTTAAAAGAAAGAAAGGATAAAACCTTACTCCTTTGGTTGGATTTTTTTCAGTAAGATCTTTTCACTCTTTTTCCCTCCGCTAAACAACTCTTGACGAGGGATCTCTGTAGGCTTTGTTAGACTACTCCAGCATTGCATCTATTTGTTCACCAGGTCCCCCGTCTGTTACCCAAGGTGCTACTACATGTCTCTTGTCTGCCTCAGACACAACAGTGTGATGTTGTCTTAGTCCGTCCACCTAGAAGTCAATTTCTTTTTATGCAGCGTAACTGTACTGTGTGTGTGTGCATGTGCATGTGTGTGTGTTAGTCATGTTTACAGTCATATGTGCTTAGACAAGGAGCAGAAACCTGGAACTAAGTCTTTCAACACAAAGCTGGTTGCATACATGGGTACAAAAAAAAAAAAAAAAAAAAAAAAACGGCATGCCTTTTACCAAAGAGTAAATACTTTTTTTTCTCATTATGGATACTTTCCCAGCAAGATATCTTAATGATGGTTGTCAGCTCTGGTCAGTTGCTAGGTAACAGTTACCTGACTCTGTTTTCCTCTCACAGAATTACACAGAGCACACTGTGTGGGCTACAGAAAACAAGAAAACATATATGCGACTTAAAGATAAACTGATAGCTTTCATTAAAAAACCTTACGTCATTTTTGTACATCGGTTCCGTGCTTCAGTGGTTTTTAAATGTATTTGTTTTTCAACTCTTGGTTAGACCTTGATGTGAAATGGAGTATTGTATGTGGGTGTGTGTATCTGCGATAGGTTGTGGGTGTGAAACACAATACTTGTTAAAAGAAAATTGTACAGGCATGGGTAGCTTGATTTGCCCGAGCCTGACCACTGTGGATAGGGAAGCTTGGGAGGGGGGTGTTTGTGAATACGGCTTGCACACCCGGAGGACTTGGGTTTACCAGCTGGTGCCGTGTTAATGTGTTACACACACTCAGACACATTGTCTGAAATAACTGTTAGCATTTTAACTGTCAGCATATTTAAAAATCATTTGTGGTTAATGCTATTAAAAACCACCAAAAATAATAATGGTGCGCGTTACAGCTCTTAACAGTTCATCAGACGGTACACCCTATAAGTTTGACCATTTAAAAAGGCAAAACCTTTTTTCAAAACCATCTAGATACCATGATCAAGATATCTAGATGTTTTAGAAAGCTAACCTCCAGTAGTGAAGCTGAAACTAAATCCAGTTAATCAGCATGTATTTAGGCTCAGCTCAGTCTCAGCTCAGTCTCAGCTCAGTCTCAGCTCACTACAGTTCTCAACTTTTAGTTGTCTTGTACCTCTCCCTACCGCCCGGAATACTTCTGTTGTCCCTCTCGCCAACTCTCTCCCACTCTCAAGCTCCCACCCATAAAATAGAATAATTGGTTTAATTGGTTGAATAATAGTTGATCAACAACTGATAATTACTATTGAGAAAGGAAATGACTGACTGTAGGAACTATACACAGACTGTGTAGGCATCATTCAAACTTGCAATGTTAACTGATATGTGTAAAAAGGAGCCCTTAAGTATTTAGTCCTATTTCAGTTAGTGCATTTTTAGAAGGGATGTTACAGTTTTTGGGTTGGTCGGGCTTGTTAATGGACCCACCACGACAATCAGTACATTCTGATGATCTCATGATTCTGTGAGCTAAGCTACTGAGCTGAGATGATTGCTAAAGGATTGTGGACGTGGCAGTTTGTTGTTTTTTGTTTTGTATGGCTTGTTAAGTACTTCTATACTAAATACTTCTATTACTATAATAATACATCTATAGTCTCAATATAGAGGAAAGGAGGGCAGGAGGTACTGGGTGACAAGAGTTAAAGTAGATGGTGACATAAAATAGAGATATCCGTTGAGAAATATATATAACAAGTGATAGTCAGCATGTCTAACCAATCTCGGTTTTTTAGCACTCACAAAAGGTTACAACTCAGACAGGATTATATATTTAGACTTTCAAAAGCCTTTAATAAAGTGCCACATGAGCGGCTCATTCTAAATTTAAATACTGCTGGGATTATAGGAACCGTCTGTGATTCAAAAGTGGCTTCAGCATAGGGGACAAAGACTAGCTATAATGGGAAATAAATAGGAAAAATTGTCCTATTATTATAAGAGCTGTGTAAGAAGTCCCACAGGGATCTGTTTTGGGCCCTCTGATCTTTTTAATATGTATAAATGATTTGGACGTGAGCATAAAAAGCTAAAAAGTTACTTGTTTCAATAGGCAGGGAAGTGAACAATTTGGAAGAAACAAAAACGTTAATTCTGGAGGACCAGAATACCGTCTAGAATCAGGAGAGACCAAATGTAAAGTTCTGCACCAAGGCAGGAAATAAATGCGGCAGGATTATTTGAAGGGGTTACAAAGCTGGATAGAGACCGAAAAATACGGACCATTGTACAGAAGCCATTAGAGAGGCAAACGAAGGGTTGGGATATATAGCTGAAAGGATAGAATTTCAGTCAAATTGCCTTTGTTAGACCTCACCTAGAATACGGTGTCCAGGTCTGTTCACCATATTATAAAAAATATTCTGAAGCACTAGGTGTGTCACACATATGCCTAGCCCTTCCCCAGTCTGCTACCAGAGATCAAAATCTCCTGAATACTGATTGTTTCACCCTTCCTCAGCATAATGAGCAATTACTCAATTAACATTCCACAAACACCATGTCATCCTGTCCTCATCTCATTAGTTCAGAATCTTCTCATCACTGGTCTCCTGCTTTCCTCTCCTCTGCTTATAAACCCACCTGTAACCCCCCCCCCCCCACCCTGTGACAAGGTGGAGAGAAGAGCTACCAGGGTACTTCTAAAAAATGAGATGCAGAAAGAGAGACTAACAGAACTCAATCTCTTCAGCTTTAAAACCAGAGGACATGGGTGGAAGTTAAGGGAATATATTTTTACATGGACAGGAAAAAAACTTTGTTTTTTGTGAAAGCAAAAACCAAGACTGAACTCGATGCAATGTTAGGGGTACTGGAGGAACTTGAAATCGGATTAGCTAAGTTGCACTGAACGGCTTGTTCTTGTCAACTTCTTATGTAAGGGCTGACGTGCTGGTTGACCACTGTAGTAGCATTTGGACTGCTCAGCCACTAAAGGCTGGCATCCCTTAAATGTTTCTTATATAGTTTTATTAACTGAAACAAAGGCCCTTAGTCCCCTCTGCAGTCATAGTGAAGCTAGGTATTCATTTGCACGCAATGAGAGGGGGAGATAATTGGGGGCTTTGATTGGAAGGCTAGTGGCTACATCTTTTAGCGCATTTCCCCTGCTTGGGTGTTGCTGAAATGGAAAAACTCTTAAATCTCAGGTCAATCAACTACAATATTGACATGGTTTAGAAGTTTAGATTGTTTTTAGTTGTTTCTGTTGAGACAGATTGCAGGAAAATAAAAAGTCAGGTTTTTAGGATGCTTTTATTTGATTTGCAGTGGAGTACATTGTGAATGTGTGAGCACTTTACTTGTGTGGCTTTATTACTAAAAAATGCATTAACATTGTCATAAATAGAACACCACAGGTCTAAAGTGAATCTACTTAAAAAGCAGTGAAAGTGGAATGTGTTTATACTGAAAATAACAGGAAAAGAAGATATTTAAAGCATTGTATTTATAGTTCTGTGGAACAGTTTTATTGGCGTCATTAGTATAAGTTCTCGATGAAAGAATTTGACGAAGATAAGATTAGTCTGAGAGGCCACCACAGAGTACTATTTTAAACACAAGTGTTTAATGTTAAACAGAGACAGTCTAAGTGAATTGGCCTGCTTTGAGTTTTTTGCACTAAGATGACTTCCTTTTTGTCTACAGGAAACAAGCTCAATAAGGACCTGAGGCACTACCTGAGCCTGAGGTTTCAGAAAACGTCGGAAGACCACGCCCTCCAGCAGACTATCAGGAATAACCTTTACCGGCATGCTGTGCCTTGTAAGTGTTCCTTCCTCCGAATCTGCCATCCTTCCGCTGCTTGACGAGACCCTGTGCAGAGTGAGAATTGAGCAGGGGGTTGTGGGACTGGGTCTCAGGTGAATTTAGGTTTTGTTGGTTGCATCACTGTTGGTGCAGCTGTACCGGAGAACTCTATTCCGACTCAAATTATTTCACACATGGGGGAACAGGCGAGGGGTGGAGTAGATGAGCTGGTTGGTTCACACCAAGAGTCATGGCTCTGACCTGGAAAGCCATTGAGAACATTATGTTAAGTTCTCACCGCACTGTTGTATTGTACTTAATTTGTTTGCTGTCCTAGTGCATACAAGCAAGATACCGTTAAGCAAATATAAAGACATGAGGATGCACCCAGATGTGGCAGCCGAAATATGAAAAAAATCATGAGACGAATTAAACCGAAAGTGAAAGCGAATCTTTATTTTCTCGTTACTAATTCCGCATACATCCGATTTGGTCTGAAATTACAAAATACCGAAGGCTGATGTGCCGCCTTGATCCCAAACAAATAACCACTTAGTATTTCATTAAGTCGATGAATCCTTTGTAATTTTTCTTTCACGACACACTCATGAAAATCTGTTCTCCCAACACTGGTGTACCCTTAGTCAGTTGGTGGAAAGTGCCTTTTTTCCCTTTTATTTCCCTTGAGACCTGTTGGCTCGGTGGTAGTGCTGCCAGTC
Source organism: Hiodon tergisus (assembly GCA_025775045.1). NCBI lineage: Eukaryota > Metazoa > Chordata > Actinopteri > Hiodontiformes > Hiodontidae > Hiodon > Hiodon tergisus. The sequence continues at coordinate 8,510 of JAOVYW010006811.1, forward strand.
AGGGTATCTGTGTTGTGTAGGTTGTTTTACAGTCAGTGGTAGGGCCTGACGTGCGGAGAGGCTGTCAAGCTGAAATGTAGCTGGAAGCCTTTGCTGCCCGGTTATCTGACAGGCGTTTTCGAGAAGGGCTTGTTTGTCTTTACTCTGAGCTGTTTTCCCGGTCCCGACGGAACGTTTGGCGTGCGGGCGAAGCTGTCCTTCTATTGAAAGGGGTTCCAGTCCTTATAATAAAATAGTCCCTTTTTTCACCATGGACAATGCCACCAAGTATCTGAAAATAAAATATCTCTTTGATTATCTCGTAGATGTATTTAATGCAGTGGGTTACAAGAGGACGTATTGGTTAGGAAACAAATCCGCTAGGTCAGTTGCAGCGAAGATTGAGAAGGTCATGTCTGAAATGAGTGTATTAGAGTAATAACTAAACTGATTTTAAACCTTTGTTGGTCTTAAACGTATAATTGTTTCATCGAACAATGCTGGAGTTTAAACCTGAAGTTTTTCTTAATATTGTCTACACCTCATCAGTTTCCAGTTCTCCAATTCCAAGTCTTTTTTATGCTGTGTTTGGTGTGCTTTAATTGGTTCCTGTAATTTCATCACACTTGCCAGCTCCCCACTCTTAAAGGAATAGCTCAACTCGTATGACACTTTGCTCTTTCCGAATAGAGAAAAATACATTATTGAGGTTTGTTTGAGTCATGGTTTGACATTTTTATTCGCTAAAAAAAATTTGACCACACTGCCATTGTGCAGTCAGTTATTTCGAAGCAGTGCATGTACCGAACTTTAATATATTAAAGAGTCAACAAATGTACTAAGACATATAATGGGAAAGAAATAGGAAGGAAATTTTACTTAAATAAACATGAAATAAAATAGAAACGCATCAAATGGGTTGTCTGGTTTTTTTATTCGCTCCGAAGAATGCAGTCTGTAATCTGTTGACTAATTGTACTCGAAAAATTCAATTTAACAAATGATGTGAATGAAAGAAGTTCAATTAAACTTGCCCTTTAGTACATATATCAGTGTGGTGGAGCTCCAATTGAACAAGTTCCCTACAGGCAGTTGCGTCACTCTGGAGAGTTTTGGTTCCTTTAGATTGGGACATCCGTCTGTAGTTTTAACGAGCTAATGGTCTTAAATGAACCAATTTATGAACAAGTGTTGCAATTCGTACGGATGAATGCTGGGAAATGTATTTTCCTGATCTGGGTTAATTCTTGTTAGAATGAATGGAGTGGCTCTAAACTCTTCTCGTTTTTAATCCTCCAAAAGAGGGCTATGGAGGGAAAGGGAATTTTTGTGTTAAATTTAGACATAAGTTTAAGACGCAGCCAAACATGGTACGACTTGGTTTAAACCTTGGTTAAACAGTTCAGATGGTTTGTGGCAATTGACCCAAATAACAGAGGCATTGGTTACACAAGGCAGGGAACCACCATAATAGGTAACTATAAAGGGAGCGTTTTGGTTAGGTAAGGCGACTTGGCGTTGACCCTTCTCTTTGTGTAAACCTGATACAGGCATATGTCCCACGTGGAATAATTAAAGGTTTTTTTTAAATGGATAAATCTCATTGTCAGAATATTTTGAATTTCTAAAATTGGGATTGGGTCTGACTCTTATGAGGAATATGTTAATGGTTGCTAAAAAGAGAATCTTGCAGCTGCAATTGTCTGAGACTGAGTCAAGGAATTTGATAATTTGCCGCTCAATTCAGTCCTGATTTAAATGTGTTGTTGCCTATGTGTTATTGTATGGAGCATTACAAACCCCAAAGAATGCCTAGGTAGATGGTGTGTGTGCGTTTGCCCGTGTGTGTGTGTGTGTGTGTGTGTGTGTTAGAAAGTGAATTTGGGGAGATGGAGGAGGGAGCACAGTGGGGTAGGGTGGTGGGGGAATTTGAGCAGATGTATTGTCCTTGTTGCCTGACGAGGGGCGGAGGCTCCACAGCAGGTGCCAGCAGCCAGCTGCTCCTCAGCCCAGAACAGTGTCTGTCAGGGTCAGGCCGTAAACGGTCGAGTCGTGAGATGCATTGTCTTGTGGCTCCTGAAACCGGGTTTTTTTCTCCCAATACCGGAACTGGGCTTTCTTCAGTACAGTGATCTTGCATTGGTTTTGCTCAGTGGAACTGGATTCTCTTTGGATGGAGAGGTTGTTTGATAGGTGCACAAGGTGAACAATTAGGGCCATAAACAGGGTTTAAGTTTTCCGTCAATTGCGGATTATCATCAGTCAGCTAAGGAATGTTTAATTATCATGTATTGCCTTTAGCAAAGCATTGCACATGCACTCTGTTTTCAACTTGAAACTTGTTTGTTTCATATCTGGACTGTAATATTTAAGGCGGTTGTACCCCTATTCAAGGATAAAACAGCAGCTCAAGGACTTGGTTCTGAACCGCTATGCCCCCGGTTGCCCTTTTCAGGACCTGTTGATTTATCATTGTTGAAAAGATATTGGATATATATTACAATAATATCTCTGTTTTTCTGTTTCTTTGTTCTCCTTTTCTCCGCCCCTTCTGAAATCTGAAACGCACAAAGTGGGCATTGTCCCTGCGGCTTACGGAAGTCGCAGTTTATGTGTGCAAACACCCCCCCACTTCTCCACGGGCCTGCGGCTACCACAGATAGCCATTGTTATCGTGTGCTGAAAATGTCATAAGTGACACAAAATTCCGTCTCGCTGTCTAGCTACTCCAACCAGCATCAATGCCCCCCCCCCAAACCTCCCCGCCCACC
>JAOVYW010006813.1:0-11258 GCA_025775045.1 Hiodon tergisus
CCCCCCTTTGCAGCTATAACAGCTTCCACTCTTTTGGGAAGGCTTTCTACAAGATTTTGGAGTGTGTCTGTTGGAATATTTGCCCATTCTTCCAGAAGAGCATTTGTGAGGAGACACTGATGTTGGACGAGAAGGCCTGGCTCACAATCTCCGTTCGAGTTCTTCCCAAAGGTCTTCGATAGAGTTGAGGTCAGGGCTCTGTGCGGGCCAGTCAAAGCATGCCAAATTTTAGTATTCTCTATTTATACAGCTGTGGTGTTTATCCGTGTACAGAATTTCACTACTCTTGTTATACCTGTTAACTACACTTACAGTATCTTGCCTGGGCATTAACCTTGGTTGGAAAGGTGTTTGGAGATCTTTAAGAATGCAAAGAAGAAGGCTTGTGATTGAATCTATTCATACAGTTGCTTTAAAATGCATTACAATAAATAGCTTTACAGCTCGGCATACCAAATTATTGCGTATTTATTGTAGCATAAGGTTTTTGCATGGTCTGAAAAAAGAGCCGTGTAATAGTGCTTGAAGCAGAAAATTCAGCCATAATCGGATGATTTGAAACAGCTGTGATAAGCACCAGCAAGATGGCTAGGTTAAATCGTCAGCAGTTCCTGACCAGTCCCATAAACAAAAATGTTCCCTAATGCTAGCCATTTACCATGGTTGCCCTAAATAGAGAACACAGACTTCAATGGCTGCAAGTAAGGGTTAAACAGAAAGGGTCGTGGTTTAGTTTATCTATCTAAACCCATGCGTTCAGAAATAATATGAATAGGGCCAATTTGTGTGATGTACAGTATTGCTGTTTGAGACAGTGCCTGAGAAGCTGTGTATCCATAGAACCTGGTTGATAATGTGGCAGCTGCAAACACGCCACAAACACCTCGGGGAGCCTATTCACTCCAGGATTCTACAGTGCTGGATGTGAACAGCCTGCTACACACATACACAACCAGGCACTCAGAAACACCTATTGCAATGCTGCTTACTCAGTTCATTCTATTCTTCTTCTTTTTCTACTTTGATGTTTAACGGTGGTTGGCATCCATAGTTACAGGTGCATTACTGCCACCTTCTGTGCTGGAATGAGGGCTAGAGACAGGGGAGAACTATATCCTACCCATCAACCCCGTTTCTCTCAGAAAGGAAAACAGAATACTAAAATCTATAACTGTAGCTTTGCCCGCCAATAAACTCTTCATATTAACATCCTGTATCCAATTTTCTCACACTCTTATTCTCATTATCACTCTCTCTCATTCATTCAGTCCACACCGCATCTCCATTTCCCCACAGCAATCACACCTGCCTGTCGGATGTCTCCTATTATATTTAGTGACTGATTTAATCAACTGTGCCCAATCCTCAACCAGGTAGTCACTTTGTCTTCCACCCTGTTTCTTCCAATCTTACTCCCCTCACCAACTTTGGCCTGAAACTGGCATAGATGCCTCCCCTTGCTCTTTGACTCCCACTGGTCCTGCCACCTCTTCACCACCTCCACCCAAATTAAACTTATAGCTTCCGCTTTTCTCATTTTAACTGAGATATCTGCTAAGGGCCTGCTTTGCTATGGCATCAGCTGCTTCATTCCCCCTCACCCCCACATGTGCCCCACGACCCACGAAACCCACAAGGGACCCACAAAATCCTTATAATGCAGGAGGATTTCATAGAGTTGATCTAACCAACTGCGTGACTGACCCAAGTTCAGACTCTTTAGTACAGTACATGAATCTGAAAATATCACTACAAAGGCTAGCTTAAAGTCCTCCATCCACTGCAATGCCAACAAAATCGGCATAATTTCTGTGGTATAAATGCCCAGGTTATCTGACATCCATTTTCCCCCTCCTATCCCTTTTTACGGCACCACGAATGCTGATCCCACTTAACCCATTGTTGGATATTTTGACCTATCTGTGTAGATACACAGAGCTCCATGATAGACAGATTTCAACCTGTCTGTAAATACAGTAGCTGGATCTATCCCCTCCCTATCTTCATCTAGATGTCCATCAGTTGTAAGTCAACTAATGGAGAAGGTAACAGCCGTGACGGACTTACAGGAATAAGCACTGTAGGACTAAATCCATTCCATCTGCCTTGCTTGAGAATCCCCCACTCATCCAAAACTCATACTCTACTTCCAGTACCCTTGAAACACTCCTTTCATTGTCAATTACATCTCTCCCTCACACACCTGATTTATACCCAATTTCCAGATCAGGTGGGCCAAGCAGCCACATTCTGAGGAGGGAAAGTATGGCACACAGCCAGGAGCAACACCCTCAAGCCCCCAGTGCCCCCCATATTGACAGACAAGCTGTGGGGCTACCCACACCGCCAGGACCTTGTTGCACAACTGAGTGTAGTTTCACTAATGATACCACACTCAGGAGTGTGCAATTGAAAAAAAAACTTTTGTGCCAGCAGTGCTGGTTGAAGAGAAAGTGAGTTTGGAGACTGGAAAGTTTTTGGCTGGATTTGCAGATTTCGCATTTATTAGTTTGATGGTAAAAAGCTGAAAAGCTGTTTATTTGGTTTTCACAATGAAGGGTGTTTTTGTTTATGAATTTATAAATCTGTATGTCTGGAGTTTGGACTGTGGACTGTGAGAATTCCCAATAAAGGGAAAATCAATCCCCTGTCTCCAAGTCATTTCAGCTAGTGTGATTGGGAGCAGGATAAAACAGGAAGCCGAGGCAAGGGGATGGACACGGAGATGGACAAGGAGAGAGCTGGTAGTGCAAAACAAACCGCTAGTGTGTGCTAGGACTGCTAGCTGCTTTCCTGTCATTTTTTTAATGTTCTGATTATTGGTTAAGACTGTCTGGGAGGGGGCAAATATCGCATGTGGTGTGTGTGTGTGCATTGGATGACACACACACAGGGCAGAAAGCAATCATTTTAGAAAACAATTTAGAAAGCCATCGCCTGGGCCGTACTGCGGACATGTAACACGGGGAGACAACAAGATACATTTAGGTATTCATTACTTTTAAAATGTCAGTATGTTGTAAGTGGATGTGTTCCCTTTGTGTGAGTCAAAAACTTGTGAGGGAAATTAAAGTAATCTTATCTTACCCTCGTTTCCTTGTTTGTAGTACTGGGTCCGGTGCCTGTGGACCAGGAGATCGATCAGCCGTTCTACAGGCACTGCAGGAAATTGACAGAAAGACATTGCCCCAGTTTAATTCCAGTGGCAGTCAGTATTATTACTGGCCAAATGAGGTCTAGTCCAGGATGACTGTTCAAAAACTTGATTTGAAATATACAAGTTCATGCAATCTTTTATTATATATGGCTCGGATCTGGTGACGGAAAATAAAGCATATCATATGGAAAAGTCGATCCCAGCCAGGGGACGTTCCTGTCTGCTTGATGTAACATGAAGTGTGCATGTTCTATTGGCTGCCTTTGGCTCCCTCATTCTTGCCATGAAGGTATTATTTGTGTTTTCAACAGGCAAACAACGCAAGGTAGCAATGAGGAAGTACGCATTTTAGGGGCAGATCTGCATCTTGAAGTATGGCATTGAAAAGTGTAGGAAGTCATCAGACATCTAGGCACCCATACCTATTTACTGTTATTGCTGTTGAGGGCATCTGGGGCCCAGTGACCTCCATGGCGACATTTGCATGGCTCTTTTTAAAAGGTAAAATTATAAAAATTATTTCAAATTAAACAGATACTCCATTATATGCTTAATCAAAGTGTTGTGCTTCCTGGCTGAGAACTTAGCTTCCAGGGGAAAACCTTTTCTGAATATTCATGTTTTAATAACTTAATTTCTTCCAACACTGCATTATCTATATAGACCTGATGTAGAAGAGGTATCATAGGGGACTGACCCAAAGGATTTGCCTTTCTGGGCTGAAATCTCAAACGGATTGAAAAGTGACAAATAAGTCAAATTGCTTGTCGAAAATAATTTAATAAAAACTAACAAACATTACAAACAGCTTTGACAACACAACTCATAGTAAATAAAAAGAACATCTGAATCATTTAATGACCATGTAGACTGGATAAACTAGTAAGCAAAATGGTTTCCCATGTTTAGGCTTCAGGGTCTTAGCCATACACCAGGTGACAGTGAGCATTTTGTTTAGACAAGGAGCCCACGCAATGTTTGGAGGCAACAGAAAAAGAGAGAACATTATTATAAAACAAAATCTACTGAAAAGCAAAATGACAACAACACAAATGTATGTTGTCATGGTTGCTGGATACAGAAGTTGACAATTATAACCTTAAACAAAGAACACCTACACATATATCACATATAATATATCATTTATTAAATCTATGGCAACATTTCAGCTGGCCAGTGTAATCAAAAAGCATTGATGTTTTGTCTGCATGCATTACTATTGAATGTTTAGTAAGGAAAATGTATATATTTATACACACACACACACACACACACACACACTTTTAGTTTAAAGGCCCTTTGGTGAAAAACTTGTAATTGCCTAGAATAAGTTAGCTTTGATTACATTTCTCCAGTCACTACAGGTAACGATCAAATTTCAATTAAGTGCTATTTAACAAAGGGCTGCTTTAATTGTGAAGAACATATTCCTAATTAAGCTGATGTATGAGCCTTCCTTAGACTAGGGACACTCTAAATATCCCCTGATGCATTTAGTATAACCTGAATTCCCATCCTTTGATACAAGTCATGTTCCGAAGGAAAGTTTAATGACACATAGCTCATAGACACTGTATCAGGACGTCAAGCTGGGGGGCAGGCCTTGAGGGGCTGTACGTTCCCTCCCCAGCAATTGCCGACACAGCTGACACGCATCGGCTGATTGGGGAGGGAAAAGAACAAAAGCCAGCTGCTACGAGAAGAAGATCTCGGCACCGGGGAGGCTACAAACGAAAGCCGAATGTAGGTAGCAAACGCCGACAGCAAAGCACTGTCTTTCAGATCTGGCTGGAGACGGGTGAGTGAGACCCCGCAAATTCCCTCCAGCAAGGAGGACAAGGTTCCCTTTTTCGGATGTCATTCGCCGTTATTTTATGCCCTGATCCAGGAGGAATTTTCTTTGTATTTTTTTTGTTGCCTTCTACCCCGAACCGAGAAGACTTTGTTGCGTTTTCTGACACAAGTTTTCCGAATAAAAAAAAACCCCGGTCGTTTTCCGAGCTAACCCGAACATTTTTGTGTGCATTCCTCTCTCCGTTGTGTGCAGCGCAGCCCGTTCGCCCCATGGTTGTCACGTTTGGAGGAGAATGCGGGCAATGTGACTCCACTACCTGCGCATGCACACGGAGAGGGTTTTCCCAGCCCCAACCATGGAAGCCGCACTAAACCTCCTAGCCCAAGCCCAGCAAGCCCCGGGGATGGCCGCTGTCCAAGAACTGTTGATTTCCATGAACAGCCGTCTCCCCAGGGCTGATGCCATGGCCGCCCCTACAACACTGCTCAAACTGCGGAAGATGACGTGGAGGCTTACCTGGAGGTTTTCGTGCGAATGTCAGAACGAGAGGGCTGATCGCTGGGGCCACCTTCTGGCCACTTTCCTGACCAGGTGCACCCAGCAGGCCTGCCACCACTTGGGGGGTACTGAGGCAGCAGACTACCTCACGCTGAAGAAGGCCATCCTGGCGCAGTACAGGTATAACCTGGCCAACCACGCTTAATGCTTCCACACCTGGGAGTACAATGCAACGGTAAGGAGCCAAGTGGCTCAGCTAGACCGGCTCACCCGTAGCTCGTGTCCAGAGAGGGCCCCACTGCCCTAGACCGGATTGTCATCGACTGGTGTATCTGGGCCTGACCCCCGATGGCCAAGCAGTGGGCGGGCCAGAACCAGCCAGAGACCGTGGATGACCTGGTGCGACTCCTGGAAAACCACCAAGTCGTCCTGCAGATGGTGGATGAGTGCTCCAGTTCCGCCCGCCGGGGCCCGACAGTGCCCCAGTAAGGACGTCCACATGCCATCAGCCAGCCACGGGGAGGGACGACCCCCAGGGAAGTGCCTGTTCACGACCTGCTGGGCCCACGAACCTGCTGGTGCAGGTAGGAAAGCAGGATACGTGCACCCTCATAGACTCTGGCAGTGTGGTGACCCTGATCCAGCCCAAGCTGGCAGAAGGGAGTCCGGGAGCACCCATTGAGGTCGCCCTCCTCATTGGGCGCGACTGTCCCATCTTCAACAGGTTCTGGGGCCTGTCGGGGACAGTCCGACAACCCCGTTTGTGCCGCCGCTGGAATCCTCTGGAAACACCCCCCACGGGAGGCAGCCCCAAGGGTTGTTGGACTTGACTAAGGAGGCCTGGGAGGGCCAGCCCTCCCCCCACCACTCCGTGATCGACTACGTCAAGAAGATATAGGCCTGGATGGCGCACGTCTGGCCTGTCGTAAGAGAGCAGCTCCAACAAGCCCAGCGGGCACAGGCCCGAGTCTACAACCGGGGGGCCCAGGTGCACCAGTTCCAGCCGGGGGTGTGGGTCCTGGTTCTCATCCCCACGACGGAGTCCAAGTTCCTTGCCAAGTGGCAGGGCCCATATGAAGTGGTCACCCAGGTAGGGGAGGTAAACTACCAAGTACGTCCAGGTGCGCAAGCCGACATAGATCTACCACATCAACCTGCTAAAAAAGTGTCATATGCTCCCCAGACCTCTGCTCTTCCGACCCTTGGGGCTCACTCCCCACTCCCAGAGGTCCTGGTAGATGAGCAGCTGAGTCCAGGCCAGAGGCCGGACCTCCAGGAACTGGTCCTCCAGCACAGGGGCGTGTTCTCGGACCACGCTTGACTACCACGACATCTAGACAGAATGGGGTGTCCAGCTCCGACCCTACCAGATACCTGAGGCAAGGCGGACCGCTATCCGCGACGAGGTGAGGAACATGTTGCGGCTAGGAGTCATCGAGGAGTCCCACAGTGCCTGGTCCAGCCCCGTGGTCCTAGTCCCCAAACCGGATGGCTCCTTCTGGTTTTGCAATGACTTCCGGAAACTCAACAAGGTCTCCAAGTTTGACACTTACCCCCATGCCCAGGGTCAATGAACTGATAGAGTGCCTGGGGCCGGCTCGCTTAATCTCGACCCTCAACCTCACAAAGGGGTATTGGCAGGTCCCCCGATCTCCCAAGCCCGGGAGAAGATGGCCTTTGTGAGCCCCGACGGCCTGTACCAATACACTGTGCTGTCCTTTGGGGTGAATTCATTTGGAGCTAACCTGAACATTTTTGTGTGCATTCCTCTCTCCGTTGCGTGTAGCGCAGCCTGTTGTCACAACGTGTTTTGATAAAGGCTGCTGAATTATAACGACTGCCATCTCAAACACCTCACCTATTCTTTCCGTTACACTGTCATGGGTGGTGCTGCTGACATTGGTTTCACAATGAGGCAGTGCGATTTTTCACCTACCCAGCACTGTTACGACTAACCAGACACTCTTTTAAATTAACTTCTGGGCCCCAATAAAATCTTTAGTAAACAATTGAAATAATTCAATCTTATTTGACCAGTGACATAGTGTACAATATAATTTTAAACATTTATATTTGTAGGTCAAATTTTTTTTTTTTACTCCATAACAGAGATATATATTTTGTATAATGTTCAGTACAAATGTAATTCTAGTGCAGGTTTTGTAAATAGTGTCCCATTTCGTAACATGAACCCATATTTGACATAATGTGTAAAACAGTTTTCAAATAATACTTAAAATGGTATGTAGCACATCTGGGCCTGATTAAAGGAAGAGACTTTGGGAAGAGGTTTCCTCGACAGCTTTTATTTGGTATTTTCACTTTTTAACAAATATGAAAAATACTAACCAAGGAAAACTTCCTTTTCTGTGAGAAATAAACGTCAGCAGGATTTAAAGATTTAAATAATACCAGCGCACAATATGAAGCCCACCACCAAACACTGACTTTTCAGTCTAAGCTTCTTCCTTTGATTCAGCACTGCTGGCTATTTTGAAGAGTCTTTTGATTGTTCCAACCTGAGTGGAGTTAACATTATTGGAACCACACTAAGGTGTGCAACAAGGTCCTTTTATAAGGCCTACTCAGCCCATTCAGGGAGTTCCCAAGGACCCCGGCTGAATGCCACATGGTACTAACCCTAACCCTTAGAATAAAAAATAAAAAATAAATACTACATTAAGAAGAATAATTTTTGCTCTGCATATTGAGGCTGTGGTGAAGCGAAGCTGAACAAAGCACTCCTGGAGACAACATGGCTCATGACATAGCCTTACTTTGAGGCAAGATGCTGTTCCCTGCTCATGCTTGTGTTCTTGGTCTCATCAGTAGCCAATACATTCTCCTCCCACAGATTCTCCTCCCACTCTTGTATCCTTTAAACAGATGGGAAAAGATCCATTCAAGTATAATAGAAATGGACAAGAAGTCAATTTTTTATTCAGCACGTCTAGGCAGTGACATAATCATATTTAAAACTGATAATTAATTATCCTACTAATATGGAAAAACCTGGTTTAAAATAAATTCTCGAACAACAATGTTTAGTGTATGGCATTCTTTGGGTTCCATAAGAGGCCATGCTTAGAAGAGCCCTCACGAAATAGTCACTAATTCGCCCGTGTCTGTTCTGTCCTTCACTAATGAATTATAACCCTTAAGGGTTCGCCTTTGAGCCACTTTCTTAGAATTAAACATCTTGTGTACCTTTAAACAACATGCTGAACCGTATAATCGTGCCAAGGTAGAAGACAACTACTTTTCCTGTGTGCCTGCAGCTTTGTGTGAACTGTCTCCTCAGGTTTTATACCAAAGAGCCCTTAAGGTCACCCTACTTATTCTTTGGAAATTGGAACTGTCAATAAATCTTAGCAGTGGTGATCTAGTGAAGCATAATCATTGATGTGAGCCACCGTTTCTTACTTTAAAAAAAGAATCGCTTTCAAAAAAACATCAATTTTTATCCAGCAACCTGCATTATTTCTAAAGTCATGGCTCTATTCTGTCCACGGACATCAAATGTTACAGAAACATCAAGTGATTGATTTGTTGAGCTGATGGTCATCTATTTTTAAATCAGGGTTTGTTTTTACCAGTTCATCTGTAGAAAATGGCTATCCACCTGCAATACTGGCAGTTGAAATAATTAATTCTTTTCTGTAAATATCATAGTATAAATAATAACAATGGTTGTGAATGGTTGGACCATAAGTGTCTATGAATCCGACACGAGGACACGTGAATACTTTCTTGGAGGTTAAATCTTAAAATATCTTCTAAATAAATACTGATATGGAGAGAAAAGGCACAAGATATAAAAAAAATTGTTGATTTTCTTACAATAAAAATTTCTCTGAGGAACACCTGGGGTAAGGATAGCTTACAGTCAATTTGCAGGTCCTCCACCCGCCCCTGTGTCCTGTCTGACTGCTACTTGCTGAGGATGATAAAGAGATGGAAATTGATTTTGTTAGCATTCTGAAGCACCAGATAGCTTATATGAACTATATATTTGTTCATCTTTGACTGCTTGCAGCAGTGGTAAATATGGCCACGAACTTAATCCAATAAGCAGCAGGACTCCGCAGGAATCTCCAGCTATGCCGGAGTACTATAGGTAACACCTTTAAAAAATTACACTTAAAATTACAAATGAGTAATGATATAGGTAACTCAGAAAGAAAACCAACTCAGAGAGCTAAGCTTAATTACACCGCGGAGATAAATTCACTTGTAGCTTCTCAACAGCAGAGCAATGAGGCAAAGTGGAAGCTTCCTTTAATAATTTCAGTGACCAGTCTACATAAGGCAAATCCTATCATCCATGCTCCCTCAGGGTAACTGGAAAGATACAAAAAACCTTTTTCTTATTCCAAAATATTTTATACTTTCTTAATACACTCCTGATGTTTATCAATTAGACATGGCGGCCGAGCAACAGGAAAGCTGAAGAAAATTCTGTGTTTTTCATAGGGAGTATGGCAATAAAGACTGTGACTGTGACCAAACCAGTTAACCTCTTTATAATTGCACTCCCTAGCAACGTCTCTGTCTTTTCCATAACTTCACCTATGTAGTCATTCTGTGTCTATTTTTACCTCTGCTCGGCAGTGCAGGCAAGGATGTGGCTGGTAATACCATCACTGCTGCTTCTCTACATTCACCAATTCCTGTGACCTTTATTGATATTGAGGTGTTGAAGGACCTGTGTGTCATGCTTCACAATAAAAGCAATAGCATATTCACAGAAACTGGAGTTTTGACTTGCTTTTGACTTTTTTTTAAAACTCAGATTTAGATGTACACATCTAAATAATGCAGCTAGTCTGAATAAGGCAGCTAGAAATTACCTTTGGCTGTCTATTGAATATATTAATGAGCCTAAGATGACGAAATGAATGATACGCTGGAAAAATTGTTTTAGTTTTTTGTTGTGTGCCAACATTTTACTGAATAAATATAAAAAAAACCTGTGTAAATGAGGCACATATATGAAGTACATGCACAAGAAAGCCAATCCCACAGGTGTGGCTTATACAGTTATTAAGCAAACAACATCCCAACAAGCATTGGACATGCTGGATGTGCCGTATTGCCTCATGGCTGGTGTGGCTGCAAGAGGATAACTGAGTTTGAAAGAGGGGTGATGGTTGAGTCATGATTTTAGAACGCATCAGGGATGCTGTATTTGCTGTTGTTTCATAAGAACGATTTTAGCATGGAAATCGGAAGGAGATACATCCTATCGGCAGAAGTACATCCTATCGGCAAAAGCACATCCTATCGGCAGAAGCACATACTTCTGCAGAAGCACATACTCCAGGGTCATGATCTCACTTCATTAATTGAGAATTTATGGGGTGTTCTGGGACAACGCATGAGACAGACTTTTTCACTCCTAATCAACTAGCAATGCAGAGGTCAATGCAGGTCATAGTTGACCCTATACCACTCTAGGGTGGACTGGCTTCATGTGGTGTCCCAGCACCCAATTTACAGACTTTATATACACGTTTTTTTTTGTCTGAAAAAAAGGGGGCATGACATCCTCAGTAAAATGATACATCATCAATTATAAATCATCATCATGTCCATGGCCACAGATTTAGTCCAATAAACAGCAAGCCATGGATTTAAATTGTACTAAAATTTAAATTTAAATTTAATACCTAACTAGCCAACAGTTACCAACGATGATGGCCTGTTAGCTGGCTAATTAAAGCTGGATAAGCTACACTATATGGACAAAAGTATTGGGACACCTACACATTACACCTACAGGAGCTTTTATGACATCCCATTCTAAAT
>JAOVYW010006816.1:0-11255 GCA_025775045.1 Hiodon tergisus
ACACACACACACACACACACACACACACACACACACACACACAGAGGAGAGACAGGATGGTATATACGCAGCACATACAATGTGGCCAGATATTACTCGCTGGAAAGAAGGCCCAAATATGAACATTTTAAGTCTGGTTTCAGGAGAGTGCAAGCAGACATTTCAAATATAATTCATTGGATTACAACAGCAGCAAATCAAGACTGGGCAATCTGTCAGCTAACTCTGAATAATCAGGTGTGACACGTGTAAAATTCCTCCCAGTATAAACCATTTTTCAAACTTAAATGGCATACGTGTTGAATAAAGTAGAAATCCAAATAAAACTACGTTTCGACAAGGGCTGGCAAACTTGAAGGTCCCTCGAAGGTCCACAGTGTTTGTTTTTCTACTCATCTGACAATCATTTAATTTAAATCTTTATTTGGATCATCGGTGATCACGCCACATGTAAATCAGATGCTGATTAAGGGGTAGCTCGAAGAGCCACAGAAACTGTGTAAACCTGACCAAGTCCAAGATTTGCCAGTTCCTGGTTTTGACTATACTCAAACAGGTCTTTGCCTACCCGGTAGCTGTGGAAGAGTTCGACAGCTCGACTGACATCAAATTTTCGAGCCATGAGAAACTTGACCGCGACGTTCCAAGACAACGGGGAGACTCCATGTTGCGATGTCCATTTGTTAATCTCCTCCAAAAACTGCTTTGTGGCCTGAGAAATACCATGATATAGTAAGTTTTTAATTGAGATAGCTTAGCATGTGTTCTTACAAGTATAGATTGTAAAGCGACATCTGTGCACCCACTCAAAATTAACACTAACACTAACCCAGTGTTATAGCACCCCAAAACTAAAAGAACGTTGAAACTTTTTGGTCCTCAAGTTGTTTTCATGACATTGAGAGGAAAAAAATAAAATTGGAGGTAGAAAAGATGCGAGCCCAGGTACGGTCCCAGAGTAGGTCCGATCATGGACGAAGTCACACATCTGGCCCACCTTTGTTTAAAGGCGTGATGTAATCCTACACGCAGACACGGCAGGGCTGAGGAGACACCAGTGTTTCCCAGAGAGGGAGAAAGCACCCATTGTCCGGTTCGCGTGGCCTGGTGCATCTACCATGCTTTTTTCTGTCCGAAAACCACGTGGGTTTGTTCACTTTTGGTTTGCGTTCCTTTGGTGCTGTGGTGAGACAGCACTATAAACCCCCGTCCCCATACCACAACCACTACGAGTCCCAACTACTGAACAGCATGTTAGTCTGTCAGGGCCTTTAGTTCACATACGCACTAACCAGCCAGTCAGGTAACGTTGAAAGCCTTAAGTGGGCCACTTTTACATTTGTGTGTGTGTGTGTTGTTTTTTTTAGCTAGAGCAGGGCTACCTTTAAAGGGGATGGTCCCATTTCCGAAAGGTCACAGCCAGTCCACCTGCTCTCTCTCAGTGTGCGATACTGAAGAGACGTATTTTGCCCTTTGCCGTGTCTTTAGGAAAGTCTGACGCACGGTGCACCTTTTCATCTTTGCCAGCGGTGGCTTGCTCTAAGCAGAGTTTCTGTGGGACCATCAGGGCACCAACAGAGAAGATGCCGGTGTAAGTGTGACGATGATCTCATTTCTGGTTGCAGACCACCCATAGAACGTGCTGGTGTTTACGGGGATCACAGCACCCACGTGAAACGTCTATTGGTCATAGGGGAACCCCCTAAATCCCTAGTGTATCCACTGGTGTCCAGTCCTCCACGCTTTCTACTGATCCATTTCATACAGCTCACACAATGTTCTTGTTTGTTTGTTTGTTTGGAGTCTGATGAAAAGGGGTTGGTTTTGGATTTTTGTGTGCTGCATGACCGTACCGCGGCGAATGTCCAAATACAGGAACACAGACTATTTCTGAAACACTGAGGTATTTTTTCAGGCCTACGCGACTACGAAAAAAACTAGATCGAACACTGAGAGGAAAGACCGGATATAGGATAGTTTTTACATGGTTTGCATGAGATACAGAGCGGTCCAGTTCCATAGCTTAATGTGAATGTCCCTGGGTTGTTTTGCAGCATTAAAACGACATCCTTTAATTAATTGATATTGATGCATCAAGGAACTTTTATTAATTGTCTGGATATTTGTCTTACTAATATAACTGTATTGTTTGGTTTAACAGACCCAGTGTCTCGATATTTTCACAGTTGAAAGGTTGATGTTTTTGTCTTGGGCCTATATTAATCTACATAGTCAGCACTTTAAAATTAGACTCAACACTGACACAGGCAAGTTACATAATCTGTATGAAAGATTCCCTTCTGGGACCTACGGTGGTTTTCTGAAATCATATTCCAGGGGTTACGACATCAACTGCAAAACCAAATGGCTATGATTCATTTTGAGACCCCGCTCTCAACGCAAAAGGCTCACTGTACCGCCTCCTCTTAAATTAGATAATCTGTGGGCTAGCTGAAAATCACACAGCTCCAAGCCATTCAGGACGCATAAAATCTGATCCATGAGCCAAACACAGGCCACAGAGCCGTGAGCACAGGGAGTCGGCTGCTATAATAAAACACTGTGGGTGCAGATAGCAGATAAACTGAAGCGACCCACTGGTATAAATACAGAGCCATCTTCATATATATTATTAGTACTTCCACATTGAGGGGGCAGTGAGAGATCATAAGCGAGATGGCCATTTCTGTTTGCCTTAAAGAAAAAAACAACTATTTTGATTAAAAATTCTTCACAAGAAGTTTTCCACAATTCTTTACAATGTATCATGTTCCCCATACAGTTTAGTTTTCATTGTTAACGGGGGCAACTGCTACCCTGGACTAAACAGGGCCCATAGCTGACTACCACAACCAAGATAATACATTTTATATTTATACATTTCTGAGAAGCAGAGACTGATTAACCGGTTATTCACCCGAATCTTTTCCCGCTTCTCACAGGACAACACCACTGGCCAATGGCCTACATATATTACGACCCATGTTGGTTGCTTGCATGTTGAATTTGCACTAAATAAAGAGAAGACATGTTCCTCTGCTGGCCGATACCCAAGCCAACCCTGATTCATTTTACAGGTCTTGTAACTAGGGAGACTTGGCTATACTTTTGGCCTCATGTGCTTGCACTATAACGCACACACACCCCCAAACGGTGACTTCAGCCAAATACAAACATGGGCAACATAAAATTCACCGTAACTATTCAAACACTAATGGGATAACTGATAATATGATTTCTAAAACGATTCATTCACTCAATGATAAAAATTCATGTAGGCCCTCTGAATCTAGTGAAACAGTTTTTATTTTTTTTAAATGCCTTTATTTCACTGTGTTCAACCAGAATCACATCTCTCTGCCAAGAGACCTGGGGGAACACCTTATCAGCACAGATCCGATCTGGGATGACATGCATCCTCATTCACGCACAGGACTTCCGATCTCTTCTCCGGAGCCCGCTTAGGATCTCCGATTTCTGCGGGCACCTCACCTCCTTCTCGTACAGACTACCAGAAGTTTGTTCACTTACAGCCACCAAAATCCCAAAAAATTTCCTCTCAGAGGAAGGGTTCACACCTCGTCCGAAAAACATGCGGTTCTTTGGGCTACAGCAGCGCGATAATAATTAAGATCTCAGATCTTAATCTAGGATGGGGACTCTACCCTTGGTTTGGGATTTTTTTTTTCTTTTTTCGAAATACCGACAGATGATTTTCACGAACAGGGACAATACAGAAGTAACCAAAATCAAAACTGAAACCCAAGCCACTACGAAGTAAACATTTTTATGCTAACAGTCAATACATTTTTAAATACATGTAGTACCATGACTCTAAACCAACCCGTTAAAATACTCTACTGTGAAGATTAGGAAAAAGGGGAAAAAGTAACCCACTTAGTGATCTTTGGCTCTTAGTCACTTGTATCAGTTGAATGCTGAGACACACTGTAGTACTGCTTGTAACAGAACATTTGAGAAGGCCAATGCCAGGTTCCCTTTCAGGTGGGCGTATGACTCACACTTTTATATTAAGATTTCTTCATACACCAACATGGAATAACCATGATTTACAATGATCAACCAATACAACCAAGTCTCCAGTTTCCACAGTATAGGATTTTCTGTACTAACGTTATGCAGCCATTTCCACCCAGTGATAATCTTATCAAAGGAAACATACGTTAGCTAATTGTCACTGAAAAGAAAATCATGAAAGAACATGAAAATCTAGGTTTTACTTCTAGATTAAAACATCAACAAGGAGATTAAAATATAAAAACTTCTTGTAAAAACCATTTCTCCCCAAACTTTCAGCCATTCCTTTTTTACTCTTAACCCAATACAATGAGTGTCAATACAAGCTGGAATTTGACTAGCCAGACTCGCCACTACGCTTCTCATTGACAATGTTTGTGTGCTTGGCAAAGACATTGGGCCAGTCCTATCAAACAAAACTGTGTAAAGTGCCTTGGCACAAAAAAATCAATAGTACTTAATGTAATACGCGTAAGCCCCATTTACTGGTCAGTAAATCTCGAGAAGTTTATCTCCTTCCTTAAACTTTGGCGTTAAGTAATTTATTTATCCCGCCTTATAAACATAAATTTAAATGTGGGTAATTGCGTTGTGTAGACTGTACAGTATGTTCTGTTTATTAACATTATATTAACTGTTTATTATCTCCTGAAATAATTGCGGGTTTGATCGATCAATAGTAAATTGTTTATTTTAAGGTAAGTAGATCATAATATCGGGCGTGGTAGGAAAAAAAGTTAAAACACTGACCATTTATAGAAACAACAGAATATATTATAAATGAATAGCTCACAAATGCCTTCTAATGAACAAGAACCAAGTCCCACATTAAACTTTACTGACTAATATATATACCGATCGACGAAACAAAGAAATCATGGAGAAACGGTGGCAATTATGCAACCGGATTAAACATTACAATAGTGAGTCTACCTCATCAACATACTCGCCACACTTTCCTATTCTTCACCTTCACCCATTCCATGCACTACCTATATCTCGAGATGTACCTCACTGCACTGTTCATATACTATACTAATGATGACAATGTTGTGTGACATTATTCTGTGTTTTATTCCAATCAGCACCATCAATAAAATGCAGAATGTTTATTTCAACTTGCAAAACTCTATGCAACAGTGGAACATGTATGGAAATATTTAACTCTCGGGTGTATATTTTACTAAACTCTACTCATGCAAAAATGTAATATTACAAAACACAGAGTGATTTTGGAACAAACATTTCCTGTATGCTTGCAGGCACTAATGGTCAAGGTTTTTATAGCTGAAATTTCTACTGTACAGGAAATAAGCATTATATCACTGATAGCGTTTTACTAATTTTAGCATATTTTGATAATATCCTGCAGTAAAAGAAAGTAAACATAAATTAAAAGAAATTCTCAAATTCCTTCCTATTTTTAGTCAGTGTGTAACTGAACATGGGCAATAAAGAAATACATCTAAATACATTCATTTCTAACAAAAATCAGTAACATTCCTAGTTTGAATCTACCCCACCTTGTAAAAATGTTAATTAGAAGTGACATCCATCTATTACAATAAATTAAACAGGCCTACAGTAAACTGAAATATTTTCCAGGAACAAAGCCCCAGGAACTTTTTTCTTTTAATATGGTTCACTTAAATGCATTACATGGAAATTACCATACATTTTCAAATCGTAAACAATATTATCGTCAGGAATATCACGTTTTTTGGTAACTTGTTTATTTTATTCGGGTAGTTAAAACTGTTCCAATAAAACAGGATGTGGATGTTGCAATCCAGGCTGAGGGGTGGTAGCCGTGAGCGATTCCAAGGTCTTTACATCTGATACAGCGCAATTTAAGTCCATGGCGATAATTGATCATAAAAATATTTTGGTAATTTTGCACACACACAGTCAAATAGAAAAACTTGTTATAAAAAATAGGAATTACGGAACCATAACTAGAACTATCGATCTAAATTGCTGACCGGCAATAAACGAGTTAACTCCTTCAATTAAAGTACATGGAAACCATATATGTCATAAAAAATATGAATCGAAAACCGTTTCTACCCAAACAATATTTGGCAGGGGAAAACGCTGCGGATCCAAACACAAAATATTTGCTCCTATTGGTTTCTCGCTGTAGGCCTGAGAGAAACCGAAATATACCGAACTTTGACACCATTCTTGTTTCATAAGATTCCGCCTCAAAGCGGTTACAAAGCAGATACGCATCTGGCAAAGTTGCACGTAGTAATTTCGGATTCTTAACTAGTTTTAAAAAATTAAATTAAAATAAAAACTTTTGCAAAAGAGCTATAATTCATTAGGTGTGTAAGGGTGAACTGTACAATTTAGCTAACGCTGAGGGAAAAACATATTTAACAGGAATTATAATTTAAGGCTTGACCTAGAACATTGATTTGAATTGAATATGAACAACCAACTCATTTAGGATTATATTTGTATACATATGAATACATCTTCATGAGATGACTTCAGTTAGTCACTTCGTGAAGAATAAAATACCTTATTACCTGCTCTTCCTCTGCCGACAAGCTGGCTGCCATTCTTCACTTTCGCTCTGGCGATTTTGATTCCCGAATCCTTTTAAATATGGCGTTTTGTTCCTATGTAATAAAATCAAAAAACCCTCATACGTCTTCTATATAACTACCAGAAATATACTGGAAATTAATGAAATATAATTTAAACAACTTGACAGTAAGCAACACATATGCTACGTAGCTATCGTCGGAACAACCAAATATACCACAAAATGTCTACTGGTTGTTGGTAACGGAGTTCTAAACCTTGAAACGAGTAAATAAAACATTATTCTTGCAGTAGGGAGATGTTGTGTTCGCAAAATGTAATCTGCCAACGAACATTTGAGACAATCGTCTCCCTGCATTCTAGCTACATACCGACAAGATAGCTCATTAAGTATTACCTCATAAAACATACTCTTTCTTCATGTTTGTCTCTGTTGATGATGGATTAAAGTTATATAACTTTCAACAAATATGTGGTCTATTTTATTGCTTATTTTCAACAATATTTTCTAAAACTATACATTTTTAAGTATTCGTAGACATCGTTAGCTTGCAATCTAAAATCACCGTGCTGGATATTTTGAAGAGCACAAACCTCACTCACAGAACGACAACCCTACTGGTTGCAATTGAACACAGCACTACAGGGCACGCTCACTCCTTCATTCATAAAAAAAAAACACGAGGAAGGCGTTCCATAGAAAGGGAACGTCTAGAACGATTCAACTCATTGAAGGTGAAGGTCGAAGGGCGGGGCAGAAATGGTTGTTATAATAGAATCAGAATTTGTTTTTATCCAGAGCGGATTCTTTATTTCCACAAAGTCTAAAGCGTCAGTCAACTTCCTGCTAGTTAGTCAATTCAGGTCCTCTTTTTAAAAACAAAGTGCAAAAATAGTATTCGTTCAGATAAATATGATAATTCTGTAGCGTAGGAGAGGCATACTACTCATTAACTCTTGCAGACATTAATCTTGGGTTGGTCCCAGGCAGATTTTTTGTGTCTGTCAGCACATAAGAAGACATTTTGGTGGCATTTACATGTTCTAGTTGGTTGTATAGACAAAATAGGCAAACAAAAAAATATGTATCAGAAAACTATCTATTCAGAATGCCGATGTATAAAATGAAATAAATTTACAATAAAGTGATAATTTAAAATGTTCAGCCTTCCCCCACTTTGGCTACTAGACTTTCTATTAGTGATTCACTCTGTGCAGCACCCTGTGACCCCTGTTTGTACAATAATATTTCATGTGACCGAGGTTAAATGATAGAAAAACCGGCTAAGAAAATGTACTAATTGAATTGACTTATTAACTACTTTTTGAAGCAGTAGTTAATGGCTATGGGTGCTCATCTGCTATATCTGGTGGGTTGGTGTAATTTTTGACCATTGGAAAAATTGCCAACAGTAAATTTGCTGGGCATCGAGGCATTTCACTCTTTTGTTAAACCATTCCATTTAACTCTTGAGCATTTCCGTTAAACCATTAAACAAAAGTACTAGGCTTTGGCTTTGTACATTGGGTCCTTTTGAAATGTGCAATTTTGACAAGTGTCACAGTCCCTGCTTCTGAGAAGACTCTCTATTACATGATGTGGCTTGACAGCTAGGATGCTGTTGACTGGGTGATAGGCTATGTTGGACAACTACCAGATTTAAAGCCATAAGTTTTGAGCAAAAAGTTAGACTTTTATCCAATCTCAGTAATTAGAACCCATCCAACACCGAAATGTACTAAATTAATGCTGTCTTCACATATCTAACCACTTCTCACAACATATTTATTTCCCTTTCTCCATTTTTGATTATTGGTTATGTTGATTTGATTTGGGTTCATTTATATGCACTGCCTTTTGCCTAAATATAGTGTTTCAATCTTTTTGCTTGTAAAATTAAGACCAGGAAGAATGACCTTCAAAATACAATATGTAAAAGTTAAATTTGTACATGTAAAAAGTGACTCTTTCCGTGCCAATTTCTAATAGATTTAATAACACCCAGATTTAGAATATATCTGGCATTATAAACTAAAATGGACTCATATTATCAATTGTTTTGTAATCTTATCAATTAAACATATTTTGAAATAAATTCCTGATCTATCATGTTTAAAATATATATTAAATTTCTATACTAAATCTGGAGTTCCACCTCAGTTATCCTGTTCTGAGACTGGACTGCGGTGGATGATAAAGATAAAAAGATGCGGCCTACGCTGGCTCTCCCTAGTGTATGTCATAACCTCTAAATTTAAAACGGTAATTATTGTTCTATTTTCTTCAAACAGAGGAAAATAGAAAGTAAATCTGAGAGAAAATCCATTTGTGCATATGAAAAAAAACACAGCCCCTACTTCACTGTTTGGGTCACTGAAAAACATTGTAAGCAACCTGATATAAACTAATTTAAAAGTAATGTCGCACCCATATGCTTCAACATCTCTGAAAGCTTTGATGCAAAAAATCAGGATATATACAAAAACTCCACCATCAGCGAAGCAGGTACAAAATTGGCACAATGAATCTGAATTTGAAGTCATCACAGAAGGGCTTGAGATAACTAAAGTGTTCCTAAAGCAAGCTCGCCGCATCACTGTTATCTGGGACAACATGACTGACAGGCCCGGATCTGCCCACCTTGCACTCCTAGAACCACTCCATTGTTTTGAGTATCTATAAACTGCAGTGTCCAGACTGACATCACCCAGGAAAAATCCCTCACCACGTGATCCTTTAACAAGGAGGCACAAAGTCCAATGTGAGCCCTAACACGATGAAAGACCTGGTATAAAAAGCCACTGCAATTAAGCCGGCTGATTACTAAATACTAAATACTAGGGGTAGGGGGGACTGGGACTCTCTCGGGTTCTTTTCATTTCAATACAATAATTTCCAGACAGTAGTCACTAAAAATGTAGTTAATGTGGCTTTTAAATTGACAAAGTCTCTTGGAAATTCAGGGTATATTCCACAACAAACGCTATGCGTTTTGTTTTAAGTAACCCAAAATGTGTTATTTTTTTACTGTAATGATGTCACTAATCACATAATTCTTTATTATATTTAATTTATTACACATGAATGTGTATTACACATGCTGAATGTCTTTAGATATTGGATTACTTAACTCTAAACTAAATTATGGTCGTTAGCCAAGACTTTAGGCTGTTTAAATTTGCAGAGGGGGAAACATTTTATTTGTTTAAAAATAAAAATAGCGCACTTAACATGAAAATTGAAAACAAAGTTATCCTTTAGATAGTTTGTCTTTTAGACACGAACCAACTGATGATTCAGATACCGGGAAACTGCTCAGTTCTACCTCGATAGCTGGTTCAGATGGGAAGAACGGAAAGTATGAAGATCGAAGCACGATGACTGTGGACATGTGGTTTTGAACAAACAGGTACAAAATGTTTCTAGAAAGGTTCTAGTGACTAATACCGAGACACTCAATTGGCCACAAACTGCTTGTGTTACGCTGTTTTTAGCCTGACGTGACAGGAAGATAACCTACAGATTAAGTGCACGAAATTGTTGCAATTTTCTGTGACAGATTAAAAGATTTTGCTGTTCTTGCATCCCCCGCCTCCCGTAGTATGGTTACTTCTAGATTAAATGTAATGCATTGGCGATAAAAGACATAAAGGCTTTATGGGTTTAATGATTGGCCCCTGACAATTCAATTATTGTAATTTCCGTCTATACTATTGATGCGGTGTTTATCACTGCCAAAAAGTAAGCGCCCAGCTCTAACCGGAAAGCTTTAAATGAGCAGCAAACTTTAGAAAACGTATTTTTCCTCTTAACTGATAAAAAAGAAATATTTCATTATTCTGGGTTTTCAACAAGATGGGCCATGGCAGCCATAATTCGATAGTAAAATATGAGATAATCCCATAATAAAACACATCAGACAATTTGTGCATCAACATAATCCACATAAACACATTACACAGGGTGCAATTAATTTCAATGTCACATAAAACGTCGATCGAATCCACAAAATTGTATTTAGGTGAATATTACGACCTCTTTTGGTCAGGGGAAATATTGCACATTCAGTCAACAACTTTTATATTACAGTATTAATACTATCAAGGGCATAAAAACCTTAAAAACGTCTCCTCAGCACGTTTAGTTTCTCTTGATTGTGAGTAAACTGTTACTTTTAGTTTGTTTTACGATCGAATCTACATGTATATTAAGCGGCTGCCTAGGAAAATATATTGTTTTTCATCTTTGCTTATATTGTGTAAGCTATTATATCGGGGCTTATAAAGTGTCGTTTATTCAACATCATAGTATTCCCCAATTAACAAAATAGTAATAATAAAAGAGCTCTAGGGTTTCTTTTTAGTTTCTTTGTACAGAACTATGACAACATGCCTGTAACAGGTTACGATTAAACAATATCTGAAGTTGCAACATCTGATTATATAAGTGGGAAACGGATGATCTCAAAGACACGACTACATAAAGAATGCGGATTTGTCATCATAGAAATAAGTTATAACCAGCATACTAACCTGCCCCTAAGAGGCAGTGTGGAGCTGTTGTAGGTCAGGAGGCTGAAACTTTGATTTGATTGATTGCCTTTTTACTGCGAGAGAGAGCGAGAGAGAGAGCGAGAGAGAGAGAGAGAGAGAGAGAGAGAGAG
>JAOVYW010006817.1:0-25027 GCA_025775045.1 Hiodon tergisus
GCTTAAGTGCTAAAATAGTTTGTATAACTTTGAACTGCCACACTGTGCAATTACTGACAAGATTAATGATTTTTTTTCTGCAAAAGGTGAACTCAGCAACTAATATACCAGGACACGGCCTGGCGAAATGCTTTATAGATGACTGGGTTTGCTGAACAAACCAGACCCCCACTTTTCCAAACTTGATGGTCTTCCCGGTTCAGATCCCCCAAGCAGGTCCACTGCTGCTCAGAAGACCAAGACACGCACCACTTGGAGTGATCAAAATGGGAATAGAACAGAATTGGCCCTGGCAGTTTTATCCTCCTTATGTTCAGTGTGTGTTTAGGGAGAGAGCAGTTGGAGGGTAGCTCATGCTCTTTGCACTGCCAGGTTTCCGTTAACAGATCCGCCTTCAAGTCCTGAGCAACCCAAGCAGTGTATATGTCTGTGGAGAAAAGAGACAATAACGTTTATATGCCATTTAGTGACCTTAATCTTGTGCATAGATATTCACCCCTTTAAGAGAACTATTACTTTGGCACTATTTTTGCGACTTAATTGAATCTGCTCAAATAACATACTTCTTAAATGACCTTTATTCTTTTCATTAAAACACTTCTCTGAACAACACTAACTCATTCTAATTTAAAAAAATGTTATTCTGTTTCAGTAATTAAATAATAAAATATTCTAAATTACTGATATGGAATTATTTACTAATGTATTCGACCATTAAAGGACTGTCTGACAGTATTTTGGTCAAATTTATTGCATGATAAATGTGGAAGAAACAAACTTTATCACGCAAAAGAAATACTACAAGCTTGTATTAAGGTAGAATTTCAAATGGGAAAACTTCAAAAGAACATCAAACATGCACATAATGTCCTTTTGAACTTGACTTTCCTGTTGTGTAACAATATTGACTTACGGTTTTGTATAAATATCTCCTAAAGCATCGACTAGCATCAACTAGTTTCAACAAAGCGCAATGCAGATATAAAACTTTTAAATAATTGGTTTGCAGCAAGGGGTGGGACAGTAATGATGCTGCCATCTGCATCCAACTGCTTCAGTTCTGGTTTGAGCCTCATCTTATTGTCTGTGATTGTTAATGTTTACATGGGGCTTTTAACCTGCTGGCAAGATCCCATATCATAATATTAGTCATATATTAACAGTCCAATTTCCCTCTTTTGAAGAGAAAGTGGCTTGGCAGGCCCAGTTCCTATCTTTCATCCCTGTACTTTCAGTCTCTTGCAGTGACAGATTTTGGTTCCATTATAAAAGTTCCATTATATATGGTTGCTATAAAGTCTATTCAAACACACAAGGCCCTTACCATCAATCCAAAAGCGTGATTTTGCAAAATTTAGGAAGCTCTCTCCTTCAGCGGAGGTTAGCTTTTTCAAGCTCTTCTCAGACACCCATGGCAGTTTTGAACCCTTGCATAGGTGGGACATATTGACCATTTCTGATTGGAAGTCCAAAGGCAAGGAACAGTTGTACATACGAGGGTTATAGTAGAGGAGTTGCTGAGCTAAATGAAGAAGAGAAAGAGATTTAAACTCCATTTAAATCCCAAACAGAAACACAACGCAAACAGTTTTTCTTCTAGTGTACTCAAGATTTCCCCCCCACCTATCTGAGTGAACTGCTGATACTTGTAGGTGATGCAAAGCATGGTCTGTCCATTCTGTTTACCAGTTTGGGGCCAGTTGTACCCTCTTTCAGGGAAAGGAGGGAAGTGAGGCACACTGTGGACAAGCCAGAATCCCTGAAACTTGTCAAAAAACAGAACACCTGCGGAGGCCACAATCATAAACACACACCTAAATACACAGTTAAGTATCTCAACAACACTCATCATCGCTCTCATATTTCATTTCAAAATGTGCCAATATGAGCTTAGGGCTGTGGTGCCCCTGTTTATTTTGCAGCGTAGGCATGGTTTGCTATAGGGAGAAAAAGTACTAAAGTAATAGCAGGAAACGGCACTCAGTTTTTAACCAATAAACTCTTTTAAATAATGGTACCTTTTGTATGTCCATAATGATTTAGGTATTCCATCAAGGGAGGTGCATCATTGTAAAGCATGTAGGCAGATGTGTTGGACTAGTTACAAGTTTTCACATGTGAAAATGAAAAGAAAGTTTTTCAAAAATGTATTCAGCATTTGGGAGTACAAAGGGGTGAAACAATTAGGTTTATAATTAATAATTAGTTAATAACATGTCAATGCCCTCACCTTGTACCCATGATACAGCTGACTCAATGTGCTCCCCAGTGCACCACGGGTCATATTGACCAGAAATGCACTTTGCTTCCAGTCCTTCAGTGTGGGGTCCAGGTACATGTAATCAAGGCCACTTCCAACATTCCCAATTTTATACTTTGGCAACTTGTAAATGATGAACCTGTTATTTGTTTTTGTTTTTTTAAGCAAAAAGCATAAATAATACAAAGTACCAGACGCAGCATAGATAGTGTAATAATAATTTCCTTCAGTACTGTCATGAAATGCAGCTGGATGTTTTGTGGTAAATTTGAGGATAAATATCACACTGTGGGGTACAAAAGCAGTCTCCCAGATCACTTCACAGTGATTAAAGCAATAAATACTTTTTTTTTTTTAAACTACACAAAAATGAAATGCATGTAATGCATATCTAACTTTTAACGTAAGGTAGTGGTTTTACAACAACTGTTACACCAGTAAGTTAATATAGGCAGCTGGTATTGGAATTTATTTAGGTAATTCTGCAAAGTCCCTTGTATTAGCAATCTGGAGGTACTATATATAGCCAACTATAGACAACAAAGTAAACTAAGAAGATTGAATCATCAACCAAACCTACCAGTCAACAGGACTCCCAGCCTCATTCATGCAGGAAATTTCTGCTGTACAGTGGGCACCACTATAGAAAATATAATGGAGAAAAAATAACCACATCTTCCACAATAAAGTTTCCTGGCAATAGACGATCAACTGAAATAAGAGTAATCAAAATGGCTTCGTACTGAACAATGTAACTTCTTTCCCTTTTTTTACTTCCTCTGTTGCAGCTGCATTAAACACAGTTTGAAAATTAGGTGTATAGAAACAAAATAGGAGAAGTGAAGAGTTTTGTTCCATGACACTAAACATCTTTTTGGGCCAAGAATGGAAAACGATAATGACAATTATTATTGTTTCATAGTTAAACGGATCTGACATCCATAGAACCAACACATGACAGTACACGTCTAGTCAAGTCAAAGGTTATGATCCTGTAAGATTTTAATTAAATTTGAATAATTAATTACTCTACAATACAATAAGATGATAATAACGGAAAAAAAATTAGGTAGGTTCAATTAGTTTATCACAACCAATTTAAAGTGACAGAGCAGATTTAGATATCGCCTACAGAGGTGTAATGTTCAATTTCCTCGACCAGAAAGAGTTTATAGTATGATTATGATTATGATTAAATCTCAGTTTTAGACATTTTTTCCTATTTCAGTCAGGAGAAGTTTCAGTTCACTATGAAGTTGCATAATGTAAGCCTTATTATATAGCCTACTTTAAAACAAAGCAATATAAACAAATAATCTATTTAAAAATCTATGGCTTGAAAGCAGTATGGGAGTTACTCCAAACTCATATTAAGAAGGCAGAAATTTTGAACAGCAAAATCCATTGCACAAAACCAAGTTTGGAAACTTTGTGTTCTTTAGGTCAAAACAGAATCAAACGGACTCATCAATACTGTCAGTTTATTTAAAACAGCCTCTTAGGTATGTGGTTATGTTTCTATAGTTGAAGCTGTTTTGTGTTTTTTCTGCAATTCTCAGGCTGAATCTTAATTTCTTCAATAATAACAACCCAAAAATGGGGTGTTTTTATTGCAGGGGGGGGGGGGGTTGGCAGCTGTCAATCAAAGGCTTATTATATTCAGTTTAAAAGCTTAACGCTGAGTTTTTTAGGCTTTTCCACAAAAAAGGCTGTTTGTTTTATGCTTTTGTTCTTTTGTTGAACTTTTTGATTTGCAAGACAGTAGAGAAAGAAATAATAAATAAAAGGCGTCACCAGAAACCCGGTCACCTTTTCTCTGCCCATGCCCAGGAGCGCTAGACGGGTAAAAGGTAAAGTGGTAAACTGTAAAAGATTGGATATTTCCAAAAATCATTGAATGAATGTAGCAACCCAAAGAGTAACTGCCTTGCGCAACTTTCCCTCATTAGTGTCTTCAGCCTGGTCTAGTGGCATTCCACTCTCAGGGAGGATAAAAACACTGAATGATAGGCAGAATTAGTTCAAGGAAAAACTGAAAATGTCATCTGTCTTCAACCAGGTACAGACATGTTTATGTTTCTGATCTTTAACATTCATATTTGAAAGGTTTTCCGTGTGTTCATAACTATCAAGGGGCAATCATGTTTTATTAATCCCATACAGAGTTATATTGATACCAATAGCATCATTCTTTGAATTCCAATTTAAATCAATAGTAAAAATATCCTCCATATAGTATAATTTTTTAATAATATAATCTAACTGGTTTCTTGACACAAAAGCTTGTTTTCATGATCTATGAATTTTTCATCTAAAAGAATCTTCCTAAATACTTTTTATATAAAAATATATTTAAAAAAAGTCAAAGATTCTGGGATGCTTTTACAATGTTGAATACATTAATTGATGCTTAATATTGTGCATTAAATGTTTAAATATTATTTAAATGGTAGATACTATACTGTGCAATATGTAAATATGTGTAAATAAAATTCAGTGCAGAAAAAGGATTTAATGACCATGTTCATTTATAATAGGATCAAAAGTAAAAAAATATATATTGCTGTCTTTGGGTTAGTGGGGTCAATAGCCTTCCAGTCAAATCAATGCATCCAACTGGCATAGCCAGAAAGTTAATCTGTCAATGTCTCTCAACTTTAGATTCACTAAACAATTGTCCTTAAAAGGTGCTCATATTCTACACAGGAATAAAAGCTAAACAACACTTACCAAAAGTGCCCCTTATAATAAGGACCCAAATATAACTGATAGCTATCTTGAGTAAAAATAGATTTTTATTAATACTCTTTGTTAAACAGTTAACAATTTAATCTATACTGATCAAGTGGAAAGAAAAGCTCACATTACAAATATCACAAATATACAAAAAGTCATTTCTAGCACTGCTTGAATTTCTGTTTCAGGGCGTGGAATTTGTGCGGACGGGATATGGGAAGAACTTTGTGAAGGTGCTGATCATCAGAAGAGAGGGGGAACACCACTCCATCATAGAGCTGAAGGCAGATGTGGAGCTTACCCTAAGATCCCGCAAAGACTACCTGGCTGGAGACAATGCCGACATAATCCCCACTGACACCATCAAGAACACAGTCCATGCACTGGCTAAGCTAAAAGGAGTAGGTGTTGCTTTCATCCTTTTGGGTATTGTGCACTCTACATAAGTCTTGTAGAGAAGGGGTGAAACTAAATAGACATGTCTTCCTAGGTCAAGTCCATAGAACAATTTGCCATGGATATCTGTGAACACTTCTTGACTTCTTTCAAACATGTCACCAGAGCCAAGGTGGACATTGAGGAGACGCCTTGGAAAAAACTGGAAAAGGTACTGGTACCATCCTATAGATAACAAAACAGTTATTGTGTCATATTCACAGTGTGGCTTTTGGTATTGTAAAATGGTGTTCCGAGGTATTGTATTGTGTCATCTCCCTGTTCAATAGAATGGTGTTGAGCATGCCCACGCATTCATCTTGACTCCTGACTCCAGGCACTTCTGCAGTGTTGAGCAATATCTGAATGGTGAGCTTTGTACTGCAAACAACTGCCATAGCAACTAATTATTTGACATCTGCTTGTTGTAAGAACTGACTGTAAAAGTTAGCAAGTTGTTTCAGGACAATCAATTAATTCAGTTTGGTCTAAAGACTTTTTTACGACTGCAGATTTTCTATAGAAATTCAAAAAGCAACTGACAGCTAATTTGCCAACATATGTGAACATTCCCTAATTTGTAATTAGAAGTGTACTTAGTATATCTTCCTAAAACTGGTACACGTAAAATATAAGTGTACATTATAAATCCTTCAGTTCAGTTTTACACCCACGTAACCATATACAATTAGTAAAAAACTTTGGATAATGCAATTTCTTTAAGTTTTAATGCAATCAAAATTCTGACAGAAACCACCCTGGTTTACAGAGAACCCTGTGATTCACAGTGGGGTGAAAGGCATGAAGGTCCTGAAAACCACACAGTCTGGATTTGAAGGTTTCCACAAGGACAGGTTCACTACTCTGCAAGAGGCAAAGGACAGATTTTTCTGTACCACTGTGTACTGCAAATGGCGCTACAACACGCACATGAATGTCTCTTTTGATGCTGCATGGTAATTAAAACATTAAAGCTACAAGAATAATAATAAATAAAAAAAATTCTGGAGTGCTTTGAAACATAACCATACATGTAGGCAGTGTGAGAATTAGATTTTCATTCAGTAATGTGATATTCTGCTCTTTGTTTTAAATAGGAAAACTGTGAAAGACACAATCATTGAAAAGTTTGCGGGCCCGTATGACCGTGGAGAATACTCTCCATCTGTTCAGAAGACAATTTATGACACACAGGTCCTCATTCTCAGCAGACTGCCTGAGGTAGGTACCCAGGCCAATCTGAAAACCGTATGATTGTTTCAACATAAAACTTGAGGCAAAAAAACTAAACAAAAAAGGAGAATACTTCGGCAATACTAATTATTAAGTATATAAAGCTGATTTGCATGGAGATATATTAACTAATTGAGTGCCTCAGTCACTGGTATCGGTATAATACATTTCCTAAATTGGCAGAACATAACATACTCACAAAATGTGGTGTTGCTCTTAAATAAACAATGCAACTAAATACACAATTATTTCTGTAATCATTATAATTAAAGACACTTGCTATTCACAGGAGGTTTCAAAATGGTAGAAGTTAAGTGTGTGCCTATTTACCATACAATGATTTTTGTAGATATCATTTTTCAATAAGTTCCAACTCAGGTTATTTTTGTGACTTTGAACAGAGCAACCATATTAAAGAATTTTAAAGAAATTTTAAAAATGTAAAAAATGTAAAACTGCCCTATTCCATTTACAGGTTGAGGAGGTTGAGCTGGTTATGCCAAACCAGCATTACTTCACAATAGACATGACAAAAATGGGTCTTTCGAACAGGGATGAGGTGAGCTACAACAAACTGTAATAAGTTCTAAAAAAGGCTTAGGTTAAAACGAAACCCATAAAAGCACATTGGCACAGCTGGTGAAGGCGCTGGCTTAAATTCAGATTTGCAGGTTTGTTTCTGGATCAGGTAATTTGCTGACCCTGGGACTCCCAGGGTTGGCAGGGTCGTGAGCAGGGTTTCTCTCTTCTCCTCAACACACAACTGGTGATTAATAATTGGTTAACAAATAAGAAAAACATAACTGAAAACATAACGAAGTATGGTGAAAAACTGGTGAAAAGTACAAATTCTAGACATACGCTCTTATGAATGAGTGCATAGAAGGGGCATTGGTATTTATTCTTCTGTTTATATGACAAATTCTCACGTTTGCCCATACATTACCCAATTTAGCAAGCTATGACCTCCACTAACTGTGTATTTCCCATTAGGTTTTCCTGCCAGTGGATAATCCCTCCGGGAATATATCTGGAACAGTGAGGAGAACACCACGAGCTAGACTCTGAGAGCAGTCTAAACAAAGAAGTAGCTCTCTTAAATAAGTTATATCACTTCCAAAGGAAAGGACAAACAATCAAATAAACAGATTTAATTTTACCAGCTCATGATTCCCTATTTCCAACCAATTTACTGTTTTGTAAATGAAACCAAACTGATTTGTGCAGAAACAGTTGCTTTCATGACATGCTTTTGCGTACATAATTCAAAGAAAATAATTTTTAATCATAAATATGCATGAACTTTCTTACCTTTAGTTACAGCAGACACCAACAAAGACACGTGTTAAATAGAGTCAAAGGTCACCTAGAAATTTAGTCCATGGCCACCAAATACAACAGGCATCTGCACACTCTCTCAGGGATCAAGAATGGGGTTCGCCTGGTGCTAAGCCCTATAAACTGGATTTTGCAAGTTTGAACATGCAGGAGTCTTTGTATATCACATTTGCATCAAATATACAGTTAAATAGAAAAAGGTCATATCAAGGTTTTATTAATAGATTTGTATAGATAATTTGTAGGTTCAACACACAGACCCAAAAATTGTATCTTGGAATGCCTTTTACAAAGCAGAAAAATAAATGTCAAGATATACCAAAGTAGCCTCTCTGCTTGCTGATGTCATATACATGTATAATACACTGCCATGGAGTATTGTAAATGGACAGAAAACCCAGTGAGGGAAGTTGCTTAAAATGCAGATGCCACCACATATTAAATTATCCTTCAATTTCCACTGGGGTTGGATTTGTAGAACTTTCTGGCCACTTTAGTGATTGTCTTCCTGGAAGAAGACCCAGTAAGACTACAAAGCATTATTCTTCAGGTGCTGACTCTGAAGTGCCTTCACATGATACTCATAGATCTTCAAAGCTGGACCCAGCTTTATTGTCAATCCAGTAAGGACATCATTCCGAGTCATCAATAACAGGGATTTGCCATCAATTTCCTAAGGAAAATACCAGTTGTAAAATACCAGACAATCAATATACATTTGCAAGTAAAAAGCAAATAATGTCAGAAACTAAAACCGTTTGTAATATCAGAATGAAACTTGGTATCTATAGATACATTGTCACTGCACAACACATTTGAACATGTCCCATATGGCATTGTGGCACGCCGGGACATGCCCGGTCCTTGAGCTATAGATAAGGAGACTGGGGGAGAGTTAATGTCTTTTATTTGGCTGACTTTTCAGTCTAACCTTCTCCTCCCTTTTTTAGCCAGAGTGTGGTTACCATCAGTGCAACCAAAAACAATTTCACTGAGAGAGCTAGGCTGAAGGCTACAGGATTGGCATTAGAAGGCACAATGAAGAGGTGCCACAAAAACAGAAAGTAATTGAGAAATTTGCAGGCCAGATGGTAATGAGGGCAAAATTTATTTTCAAATAGTGCTACTGGCCAGTGTTTAGGCAACATTACAGTGTTTAGTTTTTTTGGTTTGTTTTGTTTTTTATACAGTACCTTCCACTGTATTTTGGTTTTTATTAGAGAGTAAAGCTTAGTTTGGGCGTCAACAACGCTGAAGTCTTCTCTCTTTGCTTTGGTTTCTGTTTTGCTCTTTCATGTGAATCAGTGTATAGGGATGTAGGCAAGTTAGCTTTGGTTTCAGTTTTGACTGTTTATTTTCTTTGGTCTTTTCAATTCGCCCGCGGCCCTGCTCCGTCCCTGTGTGAGTCTTTTTCTGATAAAAAGTGTTCTAGTGTAAATACCACACTATATACACTCATAACACCTTTTCCCCCTTTCTATAAATTTTGTTGTTTAAGCATGGCCATATCCCCCCATGCACAAAGTAAGGTTCATCCAGAAAGGGTTTTGACCCTTGGAAGAACTTTACTGGCCTACACAGAGCCCTCAACCCCATCGAACACCTCTGGGGTGAACTGGAACGCTGACTGCGAGCCAGCAGGCGAAATCGGCCAACATCCGCTCTCGACCTCACTAATGCTCTTGTGGCTGAATGGAAGCAAGTCCCAGCAGCAATTTTCCAAACGCAATTGAAAGCCTTCACAGAACAATGGAGGCCGTCATAGAAGCAAAAGGGGGACTAACTCCATATTAATGCCTATAATTTTGGAATATAGACATATGATGAGCAGGTGTCCACATACTTTTGGCCTTGCAGTTTTTTTAAGATATGCTAATACAAAGTAGGCACATGGGGAGTGAGAACATTTCTGTCAGTAAAGGAAAAAATTTAAATACTCTACCTGGTCCTGGAATACGCTGGCTTGTTCTTCAAATCCTGCAGTTTTGAAATAATTGACAACATCTGTGACGGCCCAATCTGCAGGGTCAGGAGGCTGCCCATTCTGCAAGGGGCTGCAGGGTATCAGGAAGCAAGAAACAGCACTGATAAAGCATACCCCGCTGAAAAAAACATCTTCTTTCTTTCAGTTTGCAATTACTTTTTTGCATTAACATTTTGAAGCTGAAATGTACCCTGCTGATCTGTCAGCAGAAAGATGGGCCACTTTCTCAACCTGTGGAACTCTCTAGGAGGGGATGGGGGATAATTTACCTTTTAGTGTCCATCAAGCCATTTGTCTCATTTTCCATTCCAGCTAGAGGAGAGAAGATAACACAAATATTAAAGCAATTCCATCAATAAAATATATCTCAGCTAAGGTAGCAAGCACTTCATTTTTGTTGATGGTTGTTTCCTTAATAAATTTGGTAATGGTTACAGATGTGAGCAAACAAATTTGTTAAATAAACAATTAAAACCATAAAAATATAATTAATTTTTTTGGGGCAGTTAAACACCTATTGCAGAGCTCACCAAGCAAGAACTTGTTAAGGACAGTAACAGTCACATCTTCAGTGCCGTGGTATAATAGTGCCTCTTGTGGGGAAGAGTGTGTGGTGCATTGGAACACTGGACTGAACCCAGGGGTCAATTAAAGTTTTTCTGTTGAGAAAGACTGAATTAAATCTTTTTTTTTTTTTTTTTTAGTATATTTCATGACTTCATTAGAGCACTATTTTCAGGCTTTGTAAACTAATCAAATTACTGCCACCTGCTGGCTATCTGTACATATGCCATATATTCAGCTCTCACTAATGGCCAATTAAATTGTTGGGTTTATAAAAGGTTGGTTAACCTGGTTTACCAGTATAACCTAGTCTTCATTTTATCTCCATAGTAAACCTTGGTTACAGCAAGTGAGTAGGGATGAGACGATACACTGAACTCATGATAGAATATGAATCACGATTCTGGGCCCACAATTAAACACTAGGACAAGTACTGTTATCTGTAAAGGACAACTGGTTTCGAGAAGGACTCGGCACACCCCAAATAAACAGAAATATAATTAGTATATATAAAGTATAGTATATATAATATATTAGTATATATAATATATATAAAATATTAGTATATGATAAATGGACAGGAAAACAACCACCCCTGACAATGCCTTACCTGTAAAAAATTCAATTAATTCAGTCAATTCAATCCCCCAATTTAGGTTTCAACGTGCCAGAATGAAGATTTTCAAACATATGAAACATAATTTTTTACAGCACTCCGAAGCCACATTTTATGGTTTCTGAAAGTTGAAAGAATGAGCAGGCGTTTGTTCAGTTGACACTGGAAGGCTTTCCAACGACCGTTGACTTACCAGTTTCCTTAGCGTGTGAAGTCTCTTGTTCATTTAGCATTTCTAGTCGCAGCATGTCATCACTGCACAACCCTTCCACCAGAAGCATTGTTAATTCGGTGTCTTTGCTATAGATGCTGCTTTTTATCCAAGTCCTGGAGAAGGCAAACATATTTTAGCTCAAGACACAGTCCCTAAGTTATGAGAGAAATGTAAATCAATGTAAATCACCACGCAGAGTATATTGCACAGGCATAAATGATTTCCGTAGCCTAATTATGTTATAGAATAGGCTCTTCGAATGAGGCTGGTTTGTAAGAAACTTATATTATTATTATTTTTTGTATAATTGGTAATTTAAAAGTCCCACTTAATGTCAATGTGTAGATGAAAATGTTAAAAAATAAAAAATAAAAGAAATAACAAATCCTGCCATTCCAAATCCACCGCATAAAAGTGTGAGTACCATTAACTAATGCAGCTGAAAACACCAAACACTGGTAAGAATATGATAATGGTCTTACATATTTTTTCTTAAAAACCTAGTCTTGAGGACAGTCCAAAATGTTGTATAAAGGACTGACAATAAAACACATAGAAACAGTCTCTTCTCAAGGCATTTTATCGCCTTATCGTTTTCACCAAATACGTGAATGCTCTGTAGAATATGTCTCGACAATTGAAAAAAGCATGTCACTCCAAGTAATTACTACACCACTATTTAAAATTTGATTACACACGTTAGAACCACTTCCATTTTCACTTCACACTCATAAAGCCGGAAGTCATTTGAATCATCTACTCGCTGTAAACACAACCACAAATAGTGTCAGCTGCTTACGATGCTTGTAAGACCACTCGTGGATTTCAAAACATACGCCGATGGGTGAAATAACAGTTATATATTACATAACATTTTACATAATAGAAAAAAATGCTAATGGCAGAAGTCTTAAATAGAAAATATATTTTTTTGGCTTTTCGTATATGTTTTTGCCAGGCATATTGCCTGCGTTGTGACAATCATTTCAATTTAGTTTTTATAAACCAAGCCCGCTCAATCGTTTTCCTTATTGACTGAAAAAATTACGAGAATATCCATGTCTAACCTCAAATGCCTTCAAGATCATTTGATTTTAGCTAATTGACTATCGTTTATTTTTAATAGAAAGGAAGCTACCTATCAGCAATATTAAGTGCCAATACCTTATTTAAGTCTTTCTTGTCGTTTATTCTGTCAAATGTCTCTCAAACAAAACTGCAATTTCGATGGAAAACATTTAAACAGTTTTCTCTAAATATCAGTAGTACACATATTCAATTATTCAATAATAATGCACATACCTTCATTTGGATAACTAGTGTAAATTCTGCAAATAGCTTCCTCCTCAGAACTACACTCACATGCAGGGTTCGCAACCAAATTGCCTGTTGTATCCAATCACACAGGGGCAAATACTTGCAGTGGCTCATGGGCATTGAAGTCTTGTTTGGTGAAATGACATTTAAATAAAGGGTATATAATATATAACGACGAACATCACCTGACACAGGTCCCCAGTTGCATATATTGTACTATTTGTAGCTGCTGTTGTATATAACGATCTACTGTGAAATATCAGTTTCGAAATATTTGAAATATCCGAGCTGGTCTACAACTTAAATGAAAGTATGAAAAAAACGATAAATAATAGCGAATGTTTTTCACTCTATGTGAAGGTGCCCTTTTGTGATCACCTTTAATCTTTAAAGCGTGGTAAGGTAAAAAGTAAAATTCATGTTAATTTAATATGTTATTAGTGACGTTTACTGTTGTAGACCTGAGCAATACACTAGGTTACACCAAGTACGCTTGTAATTCTACCGGCGCTGGTATCATGTCAGGAACAACTTATTTAGCTTTAGATAATTAAACGACTTTAGTTCGGCTATTATATTGGCATAATACAGTTAGATAGGTAAGTCAGTATGGAAATAATAGACCCATATTACACATATTTTCAAATTCTCAACTGCAAAATAATTTTTAAAAACAGTATGAACTGCAACCTGTTGACTTAATTTGTCAGGTATGATAGATTCATAAGTGAAATAAATTTTTTTAAAATAAAATGTCGTGGAGCCAATAAGGCTCTTTTCTTTAAGGCTTAAATTTCCGCATGGAATTTATTCCAATTCTCACTTGTTTTATGAAGCCAAAATTCAATTTGCGCTTTCACCAACTTCTGCCTGACAGTGAAGATGATTTACCTTAGTTTTCTTGGGTGAAATCATCGTAGAGACTAGTCCACGTGAAAAATTAGATATTTTAATGGCCTGCGTCATAGCCAAATGTGCACCAACAATTATACCTTAATCGAAGGAATTGCTCTGCAATTATACTGGCTCACAACACCAGACTCGAGACGCAGCCTGCTTATGAATCTATTTTCTCAGGACTGCATATCTCTAGTACTTTACATACATGCTGCATGAAACGTGTGCACTTTAACTTTTTGCCCACTATCTTAATTTACCGACATAAATTACGCAATGAGTAATTAGGCTCTTAAAACATTTTATTATCGGATACAACTGAGACATGATTGTTTCCCACAATATAGGTTTTACTGACATATAAGATAACGTTTGAATGCCACAGAATATCTGAACATCGCACCAAGTGCATCCCTTCTGGGCAGCAGTGTATTCGTCTGTGAAGGGGTTCTTTCAGCTTCCATGCCACAAGGCCAGAATTGTCCAAGAATGGTTCCGGGATCACGGCAGTGAGCTCAGCTTATTACAGTGGCCAGATCTGAATTTAATTGAGCATC
This sequence comes from Hiodon tergisus, assembly GCA_025775045.1. Taxonomy (NCBI): domain Eukaryota; kingdom Metazoa; phylum Chordata; class Actinopteri; order Hiodontiformes; family Hiodontidae; genus Hiodon; species Hiodon tergisus. The sequence goes on from JAOVYW010006817.1 coordinate 14,153, forward strand.
TATGAGATGAGATGGAACAAGCTATACAAAGTAAAGACCCACCACCAGCCAATTTGCTATGGGAACTATGGGAAGCATTGGAGTGGACATGGTTCAGCATCCCTGTGATGCACTTTCGACACAGTCCATCCCCCAAGGCCCAAGACGGTTCTTACGGCGAATGGGAGAGACTAATAGGGGTGTACATAATATTTTTATCCACTCAATGCAAGTGTACAAGCAAAAATATTTGTCACCCTATATTATGCATCCTATTTAACACTAACAATACCACGTGTATATATATAGAAGAAAATGTCAGACTACATATGAATGTATGCTATATTGTTTAGATGGACGGAAAAAGAAAAAAAAAACTGGAGAGCCTTGGATCAGGGTCTCCCATGCCAAACAGTGGTCATACCATTAAACACTCTAGAGCTCTTTCTTTCAGCCACTTAATAGTATCAGCATGTATACAACCAACTAAAAGACACACAAAAATGAAGGGGACAAGAGCCTGTGTTGACACAAAAAGTTTTTTTGTTTGGAATTTTCCAAAACTAGAGGTTTAAAGAAGGCAACACACATTTTCAGCCATTGAGCTAGTTAAGTGGTTTTACATCCTGGTCCTGGATCCTCCCTTTGATTTTTTCTGCATCAACAAAATATCTAGTTCAGAATTGACTGAGCTGATAATTGAATAATTTAGACTGTTACCTGCTGTAAAACATAGTTGTTGGACGTGTGTTTGTCAGAGAATAGAAAGTAATGGGATTTTCAAAAACATGTTTTTTTTTGCTCTTAAAGATTAATTGGCCTTTTAATTGATTTAACCAGCTTGAAAATCTTATCAGCTTGGAAAATGTCATCCATTTATCCAATTTTTATTTCCAATAAACTTGATTTTTTAATGTATCTTTGTTTCTCAATGTACAAATTTACAAGTATATAATATTATAGCAGTTACTTTTAACTTTCTTTGAATACACCTGTAACACAAAAACTAGAAACATTTTTTAAAAGATTTATTTTATAACCTATAATGAAAATCCTTTATGAATACATAATGTGTGTGCCTTATATCTACTATAGTGAAATAAAAACAAACTAAACTTCAGTGTTCAACTGGTAGAAAAACACGACAATAGTTGCAAATAAACTTTGTTTTATCCAGAGCCACATCGTAGGTTTTTTTTTTTTTTTTTTTTTTAAATGCTACATTCCATTTAAAAGCCCACCTGGTTCATCTTTCTCCAACATTTATCACAACAGGTTGACAAATAAAGTGCTAGGTGGTACATTTCAACCATGGAAGATTGTAAGGGTCAAAACCGGGAAAATCAGTAAATAAGGAGAAAATGTACAGCATTATGCATTCTAAAATTAATCGAACGGCTTAACTTTGACAGCCATAATTTTCAATGAATCAATTATTTGAATGTAACCATAATTATTTATCAGGATATTAAGTGTTATTTTTTGTTTTTAATTCCACTAAGTTACTGATGCTTAATGATTAATGTGATGTATGTATATTTTACCTCTAATGATCCAACAGAAAAAGAGACAATTCCCAGTTGGGCCCAAAAACCAATGCACCTGAATAAGCGAGTCCTGGAATTAAAAATATATAGTTTTAGGAAGGAGTGAAAAATCTATGGACGCATGGAAGGATATGACCACAGTGACATTAATATATTAAATAGGTGGAAATAAAATAAGTATAACAAGCAAGAACTATGCCACTATAATCGGTTAAAAATTAGGTTTATTAGAGAGCATCTTTCTTTAATGTGTATATAAATAAAAATACATGAGAAACAACAAGTGTGTCTGAGTCGAACAAAGACTAAATTAAATGTGCTAAATGTGCTTGCATACAATGCTTCAGCATGTGAATTTTGTTTTATTTTATGTTTGATAACTTAAAAGAATTAAGCAGTTTTAAGAATATACAAACATACTAGCTACCACTCAACTTTGTCAAAATAAAGGGAGGAAAAGAAAGATGACAAATGCTGCACTGGTAAGACTAAAAACATAGAAAAACAAAAAAGAAAAAAATGGTAATATGGCAGAGCTTGACAACTAAGGATCGAAAACTCATAATGGTGGAGTAAATATTGTTAATGTACATATCCAATCCAAACTTTTTCACAGGCAAAACAAATTACTAACCCCTTTCTTACATTAAAAGTTAATAGTGATTCAGCAGCTAATTGCAAGTTTGTTTTTAAACAACAATATTCAATTTTAGAATTAACTTGTCTAATAAAGTAGTAATACCTTCATCAATCTCATTGTAGGGCTTACATTTTTTTTTTTATACCTACAATTGAAACTTTGCTTCATAAAATTCCCCCCCCCCCCAACAATAGACCTATTTTTATACACAGTTAAATTGGGTTGCACTATGTTTGACTTAAAACACCTGTATAACATTGCTACAAATAATAAAAATATATACTGCCGAGTATTGTATTTATGTTCTGGTTTACCACTCTCTATAGTTCATATATACCAACGTCCAAATCCCAGTCAGTGGTATTAGATTCCCATAAAAAAACCCCAGAGGTTTAATGCTCTCTATTTATACCATCCATTTACTCAAAACATTTGGTAAAGCTTTAAACACACACAGTGTTTTAAAATTATTTACCCATATGCAAACAGTAAACGCACAACTTTTTTAGATGCCAAACTGATGTCAGCCTGAGATACAAAGAACATCAGACATGCAACTGACAACTCTCAACGGGCAAGTTTGACATTAACTTAAACTTGAACAGGAAACAAATTATTTTCCTAGTCTACAAACCCACTGGGATCCAACGGATTATCTTCCAGGCATTCTTTCTCTGTGAAATACCACATGGCTTAAAATGGGGGAAAACAACATTCAAGACAAAGACAACTGTTTAAAAACCAATTGGGGAAAAAAATTAACGTGGTCTAGTATTGTGTCACACAAAGGAGCTTCTGCTTAAATGTGCCAGTGTATGAGAGTTAGTCCTAACTTCATACAAGAACCACAGCAATAAGGACTTCATTCAGCCTTGAGGAATGAAGGAACTAGGTAATTGTTTGAACAAATGCGACTGTCTCCGCTCCGTGTCTTAGAGTGCAAAAATCCCAGCACATAAGAGCCCTGATGCAATCCTACTGTGACACTAAAATTCTGAAAATTCTTTTGCACATTTCTCTGAAACAGAAACACGGATAGCTTCCTCTTCATAGTCATCAAAGTTGCTTGTATCTCCTGGGCCTCTGCACTTTGGTATGAAAGGTGCCTCCACCTGCAAGTGGAAAAAAATCAAACTTGGCTTACTATTTAAGTTATTTAAATGTAAAAGTAGGAATAAAAACGGAAGTAGAATTTCCACACTAGTTTCCAAACTAAAAAGTTTCCACACTACTGCCGATTTATCCCGGCTGGTCAAAAAGTCATTTGAATCTGAGATTTGACACAAGTAAGGTTCTGGAAATATTTACATTTGTAAATAAACTAATTATATTAAAATTTATATCAAAGACCCATTTAATATTACTTTTATAAGTCTAGGTCTTACCTTTCTCTCATAAATGGCAATCCAATCAGTTGTAGCGAACCACTTGTGGCTTTTAATGTCATTTACACCATTCTTCAGATTACCAAACCGTTTGGTCAAGTCCACCTGAAGCAAATTTCTCAGGAGGTCTTTCAAGTCTGAGCTAAAGTGAGAGGGGAATCGTACCTAGAGGCATAAAGTCCAAGCTATAAATGAAAACCCAACAAGGAAAGAAGCAGGAATACAAAGCCTATGGATGTCTTTTTAAATAAAATTGTGTGAAATGATCATCAATACTTTTTTTCAGAAGTCAAAGTACCTAAAAGGACTCAAGCCAAGATTAACTCCTTTTTTATTTGAGAACCCACATTTGTTTAGTTCTCTATTTAACTCACATTCAATTAAAAAGCCTGGTCCTTAGGAAGTAACTAATGAGTATTTTAAAAAATTGCATCCTTCTCAATCATCCTCCCAAAAACAGGCTTGTCTACTGCACAAAATATCTTACTACTAATATACAAGTAAATAAGTAAAAATGAATATCAATCAGGCTTTGAGTTTGAATTTGCTTGATGTCATGGTTTGGTACAATTACAACATACCTTGCCGGACACAATTTTTTCGTAGATCTGAATGGGCTGATCCGCAAAAAATGGGGGGTAGCCAGCTGCCATTTCATAGATTAAAACTCCCAGCGCCCACCAGTCCACAGCTTTGTTGTAGCCCTAAGGTAAGGTAAAAACTAGATTCAATCAATTCTTTTTCAAAAATCCTTCCCAATGTCCCATAAGATGGCTTTCATGTACTTTGTTTTGAAATGTGTATCTTTCTCTGGGGAAACATTCATATTAAAACGCCAGCAGTGACCACTAACCTCAATTTACAATTGCTTCCAACAATGACAAAAATTATCCGCATTAGTTTACAACTAGCAAAAATTAAAAACAACAAAACTGCAGTAGTCAGGACAGAATGCTTTACTGCAGGGAAAAAAAAAGTTAAAAAACAGACAAAAAAAAACAAATTATAAAGCAAAATGAGAGATGTGTATGTAGACCATTAAAAAAAAAAAGCGTAATGTTGGCCTACAAATTTTTTTGGTGCAGACCCCTAATATTTTTATAGCACTATTCTAAGACTGTACAGAAATAATAGATTCAAATTTAAATATTTTACAGATTACGTGATGATTTGATTAACTTCTCACACAAAAAATAAATAAATAAATAAATATATATATATATATATATATATAGTCAGAATATAGAGAAATACTAATTGGCAACAGCCCTGATAGATTATATTGAAAAAATGCATTTAGAGGAATGTAAACAATATTGGTAAAACGGAACTACAAATACAGCCGTTGGTTTTTACTGATTTTCAAATTCAAACAATCCCAGCAAACTAGTTTAAAAATTGGTAAATTTTCTCACCTTGCTTAGGATGATCTCTGGTGCCAGATACTCTGGGGTTCCGCACAATGTCCAAGTCCGACCTTTTACTCTTTTTGCAAATCCGAAGTCTGTAACCTAAACGAGGGGAGGGGGAATTTCATTACTTCATTATCGACACCATTTTAAAATGATGTAGTTGATTTGCCAAAATATACAGCAAACAAAAAATAGTTGAAGATTTTTATCTTACCTGAATGTAGCCAAGCTGATCGATGAGAAGATTTTCAGGCTTCAAATCTCTGTAGATAAGGTCTAGGGAATGGAGGTACTCAAATGTCAATACAATCTGAGCTGCATAGAACCGGGCATGAGGTTCACTACGGGCAGAAAAACAAAGAGACTCATATTAAGTTGAAAGGAGACATTTTAAAATGAATTAATTGTGAAAGCAAAAAGGCATGTGAAAGCATGCATTTAACATGGCATACAACAATATCAATACTGTAAACATTGTCAACACTGCACCAGCAGAATTGCAGCACTGAAGCACAACTCAATTATCAAATCACTTGATCTAGTGATGAATGGCGCAACCATTATGTTGGTTGTGTTACGAGTACTGTTTTTACATTTATTGTAAGATACATTGCTATGGGATACATTATAATATCATAACAAGAGAATTAATTTCAATTAATTATTTCCTGATAATTTCAACAGTAAAAGGATGTTACAATCATCCAACTTCAATATACCTGAACCTTCCAATTCGTCTAAGATGTGAAAACATTTCTCCACCTGGAACATACTCCATCACCATGTATAAGTTGGAATTGTCCTACGAGAAGGAATAAAAGCATTGGGGAATACAATGGCTTCCATTTAACATATTGTCACTAAAGAACACACCCACTTTCCCTCCAGAATAATCAAAAAAAAAAAAAAAACTGACTTCAAAACAACCTAATAAGTGGTGCTCTAAATTATGCGTTACACAAGAATAATGTGTTATGCAAGAATGGTGATGCAATTTTATACCAGCATCCATTGCGTTTCTCATAGAGCATAATATAACTAAATAAAAGTTAATGAAGATTGACTTGATGCACTTTCATTTTGTATATATACAGCCTCTACTACACGTCGTTGTCTCATTTTTATTTCACCTTAAAGGCATACTCCAGTCTCACAAGAAATGGAAAGGACACAGCCTGCAGTATTCTCTTCTCATTTAGCGTGTGTTCGATCTGCTTCAATTTCACCACCTATGAAACAGTCGTGAAGAAGGAAGAGACCAAATATTTCAAAAACCAAGTAAGAGAACATGACCAAAATGTTTTCATTTGCGTGTTTCTGAAGTCTGTACAGCCATACTCAACCAAGATGATTTCCTCCATGCACGTTTTCACTTTATCCTACCTTTTGCTTGTCTAGAATCTTCATTGCATAGTGCTGCTCAGTTCCTTTATGTTTAACCAACATAACTCTTCCGAAGGATCCTGTGCCGAGGGTCTTTAGCCTCTCGAAATCATCTAGACCAGTTGTGCACTGAGGAAGCAAAACACTGGACTAGTTTTGGTCTCTCAGCATGTTTACAGACTATGACTGGGACCAAATCAATGCTCTGTGGCAACCCCCTAATCATGCTGTATTTAATTAAATTTATCTTTTCATGGGCAGAATAAATTGGATTTAAAACAAATGTATATACAGTTTTATTAAATGTAAATACAGGGTTACCAAAGCTTTAATTTGGTACAAACATGTATGTCCTCAGCAACAAAAGCATCACATATTGAAATAAAGTACACTGCGAGATCTTCAGTAGCACCTTGAAGTATTAAAAAACCTCTTACCTGTGGTGGACACTCCCATTTTCTTAAAAAGTCTTCTTTGGCTTTGGCTAAGAACTCTTTCACTGGAAGGAAAATCAGAAGAACTTTAGATAAATGAGGATCTTTTGTGTAAATAAAAACTTAATTTAAAGCAAGAAATTTAAAGCAAAAGTAAAGGGTAATAATAAAAAAAACATCTATAGTAAAATTAAACCAATGGGGGGGAACCAGTATTACAGTGTCCTTTAAAACTCCCATCTATATGGAGATAAATGGAGCCCAAAAATATTAGTCAAACAGACAAAAACATAAATTGAAAGAAAATAAAAGTTTTGCAAGTGAACATTAATATTTTTTTAATACTATCCCCAGTAATGTGGCAACTGGAAAAGATGACTTGAATGAAGGTATTCTTATTGACCAAAAATTGAATGATTTTGAAATCTTTTAAAGTACGCCCTAACTATACATTTTTTCCCACAGTTTTGGTTTAAAATATTAATTCACTTTTAGTTGCAATAGTCTTCTTTTAATTTACGTTTCTTTTACCAGTACTTTTGAGCTCAATTTGGCTCCATGCATTTATGCATACATTCTAAAGTGTATGCAAAATATCTCACCATCTGAAAAGGAAACACTGCACTCTTAAGTATACAAGTTAAAGACTAAAGGGAAACCAAGGCAAGCATATGATGGACAAAGTCATATAGATGGGCAATTTGAGGATCACTTTCTGAAGAAATACTGTTGAAAACGTCTAAGCTTAGAAGCAAGACACCAAGTGGTAAGGAAAGCACAGCGATCCTGAGCTGCCCATAGTCACAAACATACAAACTTATCAACTAAACAACAATTTTCAGCAACTAATCAGCCAAAAATTGTTCTATGAAATGTGAATTATAATTAAAATACAATATTTTTAAAACAAATTTTAAAACACTAATGATTTGTGTGCTGTCTGTGACTTTGGACAACTGAAAGAATGAGCATACCAAAGGTCTCTACAGTTCACCAAAGGTTTGCAGGAATATTCATCAACATGGGTAGGATGATGAAAAGGAGAGAGAAAGAAAGAAAGGTTTACGTATTTTACATCAAGGACTATAGAAGTGGATTAGATCTTAAGATACAAAAACCATTTTATTACACGAGGCAGCTCGTTTTTTTGTCCTTAAATTTTAAAATATGATGACATAAATTCTGCAGGAGTGGTTAATCGAGTAACAATGTAAAGGGTATCAGCTTTATTTTCATGCATTTTAATAAACTCTCGAATTGCTACAGCTGCAGAGTCAATGTTTCACTTCCACATCAATCATGAGGAGATCTCAATATTATCGAGCCCCCCCCATAGGAAATACCACTGTTATCCGTTCCTTTTACTGACTCAATTAACTTGATTGGCTTAAAGGTGCAGTATTCAGATTCTATCATGTCATGGGGCAGAGCTTAAACACTGTACTCAATAATTTGACTAAATATAACTAAACTAGCAGCCCCAATCAATAATTTATTAAGTTATTATTTAAGTTATGTGTTGTTACTTACTAAGAATTATCAAAAGACTTATGAAGGCAATACAAAGAACAGAACAGAAACATATGGATATACAGCACCAGAGAAATGACAAAAAACAAATAAGAAATGAAAGCTCATTCAGAACTCAAACCGACACACATTAGCCCTTTTGCTAATTCGATCAGGATTGTGACTTCATCATTGGGGTGTCAAGTCAACAGACTTGACAGTGGGAAAGCACCTACACAGCAGGTTGGCCTTGTTTAGAACAGCCCCATTTCACAAGGTGAGCTGACTGGGGGGATCACACTGCAGGAGGATTTGAAAGGAAGTGCTTTAGAAAACAAGTCAATAATATACGGCAATAGGCCTAACGGTTTCTATCTGGCACATGCCAAGTATTATTTATCATATCAAAGTCAGTAAATCTCTATACCTCTGTAGAAGCCGGAACGTATATCAGGAAATATCTTTTCTCTAACCACCACAAAAAATGCAAGCCTTAATGGTTAAATGGCTAACACGCTAATAAAAGAATAGTTTGAAAACAAATATAATTAAAGAAACATACTTAATGATGTTGCTAGTCTGGTTTTTGTTCAAATAAATTAGCACAAGGTCATAGAAATCAATGCAGTCTAATTATTCAAGCATTGTCAGAATCCAGCTTTATGTTAGCTAGCTAACTCAGACTTAACATAAAGTTATCTTAAGCTATAAACCGATATCTAGCAGGTTAGCTAGCTAACATAACTTTATGTGATATTGACCAAGCATATTACTAAAGGGTAATTTCAAGTTAAATGGTAATGAGCGGGTTTTCTCACATCTTTAGAGGATTCATTTGTGGATTTCTCATCTCTTGATTAGGGAAAACGCAAAGTTTGGTCCAAGTTTGAGATTTAAAATTAAAAACATTGTGTGAAATCTTGATAAATTCAAAATGGTCGACTGTGTGAATTCAAAAGGCGATATCTCAGCAACAAAAATGAATTTGCATTGAATAAAAAATAGATAGGGCAGATATACATTAGCTGTAGCTGCATGTAGTCTGTAGCTGCATGATAAATTTCAGAATAACCTGAGACGTATTTTCATGTAGCATATTTTAACGATTAAACTCTAACGGTTTATACCGCTAATCTCGGAGGCGCTTGGAAGTTAACTACATAAATCCCTATTCTGATGCAGTCAAGGACTAACCACGGCAACTTGAAATATATCATACACTTGTGAGAATAGGGAGCAAAAAAACAGTTTGCAATTACATCCAACATAGGGGATCACCATGGCAATGGTGGTCTGCAAAGAAACACTTGACATCTAACAGTAAGTCTGACTATATTAAAGCCATTATAACCCATTATGCCATGTTGTCTTAATGTTAAAAATGACAGTAACACGGAACGTAAAATTGGCCAGAATAAATATCACTGCACCAGTTAAAGTCAGCAAGCTTCAGAGATGGGTTTGCAGGTTGTAGTTTAGCACTGATCTTATATTCTTAATTGGTACATAAACCCATCTCCATTTTATATTTCCACTCAGGATGCTATAAGCACTTTTACAACAAAATTCAAGCACAGAAAGACAGTCATTGCAAACTGACACCTATTAATCACCAGCAAATGGTGATGCAAACTTCCCACATGTAGACAGACGTTTGACAGACATCAGTTCTAGGGAAATTGAGAAGGGAAATATAATTACTTCAACAGAATCAATATAAATAATAGAATTTTCATAATGATGATTTTACAGTAGTAGTAAAACAGAAAGCAAAGTAAGCAAATGTTATGGTAATTTGTATATTTAAATTTGTATAAAATAAACTATAACTTGCCCTTCAAGTTTTCCCGAGAATTGGTTCCACACCCTCACTGAAGCTGTCAGTAAAACACATGCCCAGGTGTACATATGTATATATACAAGTACTGGTGACCCATTGCTTCACTTGACAAGGCAATTCAGTTGTCTGTCTTAGGCATAATTAAACCACTGGGAGGCATTAAACACCTGTATGTCAATAGCAAGTAAAGTCAGGCAAATGTAAAACCTTAATGAAATTATAATCTAAACGAAAATATTCGGCACTGCAATACGTAGACAACTGACACCAAAGTAACAGGGCAAGATTATTTTTGCATATCCCGTCAAGAGAGACAGCCAAGAGGAAATATGGTTTGCAGTCTGTAGTTCGGTAAACTAAAGAGAAACACAAGGCGATGTAAACTAGGCCTCTATTCAGCAGCCTACATTGCCATTTTGTTAATACGAAAGATTGTTGTTCACACGAGTTCAGATGTTACTTTATCGCTCTACAGCTTGGTTACCTAGCTAGGTAGCAACAAAAGCGTCAACGTAAACGTGTTTACAGTGTCCTAATAATATTTTTATTGCTTTCGATTTATATGTATATAAATTCCCTAAGCTACAACACACTGCACCCATCATCACCATACAGATTTTTTTCCGGGGGGAGGGCGTCTGGGATAACACCGTAATGAGGGAAATTGAGCTCCATGGGGTTCTGTAAGTTATCCCAAGTATCACAGATGGTCCGCCAACAAAATACCTATTCGTGGAACAAAGTCC
>JAOVYW010006819.1:0-11253 GCA_025775045.1 Hiodon tergisus
AAGTTATATAATAAGAGTTTAGTGAGTTATCTCATTAGGAGGAACAAATTGAAACTTTGCAATTTTTATTCTTCCATAGCCAAGAGGTTTATAGATTCAGGGTTAGGGTTATTATTTATTACAATTATTATTAAATAGATGAAACAACCTTGATGGTGTAATTCATAATACTGATGATATATTTACACGAGTGTTTTTTTGCGTTGACCTCATCTTAAAATTGTCTTTTAAAATGCTTCCACTAATTGCTATAGAAAGTGTATATATATATAAATAAATAATCGTAACATTTAACTTTCTACAGAAAGTTGGAGCAACGTTTAAAAAGAACAGATGAGGTCAACAAAAAAAACAACAACCGAAAACCATAACCCGAGATAAAATTTAAAAAAAAGTAATAAAACAATCCTTTTGACAGCTCATTCCAGGGTTGTTTTGCACCATGGGAGAAATTGCGTTTTAATTGGATCCAAGAGGCAGACTCTTAATTGGCTTCTCGATCTGGGTAATGTACAGGTGCGCTGTGTTTTTGCCTGTTCGCCAGGTTCCAAATGGAGCCTCAGAGGTCAGGTTTAGATCCCACGCCAGGACTCAGAGGGAGCTATCACCTGCTAAAAATTCAATTTAGGCCCGGAGATTGACTGTCTAATTCCAACGCACCTGTAATGGGTTCCTCCTTTAATTAAGTTTTCACATTAGCGCACTGGACAAACGGGTAGAAGCGAGGCATTTCCCCTGTGGCCAGCTTAGCGTTTGAGGTTGGAGGACAAAATAAAATTTAGGTTGCTGATTATCAAAGAAAAAAATAATCCAACAGGAGCAGTACCTGCCAACACAAACACACGTACACACACACACACACACACACACACACACACACACACACACACACACAGGTACACATACAAAAAAAAACACAGACCATTTTTGAGAATGTCATTAAGTGTATAAGAACACTTTGTAATGTATCATTGTTGTTTTTAACAAATTATTCCCTGATAAAGAGTTCAGAGCACCTTCCTGACTCTCGGTCAATTAATGGCTTGATAAACGAGCTCAGATCATTCCGTGCTTTGTAAATTCAGGTCATGGCTGCTGCGTGCATATTGATTACAAACAAACTCGCTTTTCGAAGCCTGTCGAAGTTTAAATGATCATTAAACTGGAGCACTCCAGTGTGGAGAGAAAAACAACAGCCACCACTTATTGAATGTCCTTAAACATGATATTTTACATTTTGCCAAGATGAGATTTCATGAAAGATTTAAAATGACAAAGTTGCCGTTGCCTTTCAATAAACATGACTAATATGCCACAGTTTTAAAACATCATAAACTGATGAAAGTAAAATTCTTCTGGTTGAACTTTCCAAGTGCTTGTCTGTGAGGTAGGCCGACCGAAAGTGTAAAATGACTACGTGGAGCTCAGTATGAGGGCATTTAAGCTAAGACAAAACGGCCCATAAATAAATCTCTGCAGCTAGCCACAACAACAGTGATAAAACGACATCATCCTTTCTGTAGGCAGAATCTATGGAACAAAATATTGGGTTTTTTCCCTCTAAGGGACGTAACTGATGACGTCATGGTAACACGGGCAGGGTGATTCATTTAAATTTTTGCCACGGCCTCCTGCTTGACCTATTTTAATAAGCCTGTGTGACACCAATCAATCCCACATTTAATTCCTAGTGTGGACCTCCCATGTGACAGGCCAATCTTTCTTCACCGATAAGAATTCTGAAACAAAGAATTTAAAATATTTGCCTTTTGAAGACAATTGTTGGCTTTATTTGTCGTTAAGGTTTTGTTGCAGACTTTACATTCTTTTTACTGGGAAAGAGTGTTTTTTTTACTGCGACCAGATGCTGAGAGTTACACCGGGCGACACTGGCAATACCTGTAGAGCAGGGAGAATAGAACAGCTACGCGTATTCATCATCGCTAAAATTAACTCCACAAAACATTCCCATTCTGCAGAAACAATATGGCAAAACCGATATGAATCCTGGCACAGAAATTAATACCTCAAAAAACAAGGTTTCATTATTTAAATCATTATTGAAACATTTAGAGGCATTAGATGGAATTCCCTCCACAATGCACGTTTCTCTGTGTGTCAGAGGCTTAAATACGTAACGTTACTTGAGTTGGCTTTTAAAATACTTAGAAAAATATGTGTCGTGTACCGTTTAAAATGTATGATAATTTTTAAATGTTTTTAAATCATAACATGGAGAAATTTTTTAAAGCAGTATCTTATGAAGACACTGATTTTATACCATTCAAGATCACTGTTCTATTGTTAGGGCATTTATTCATTAATATATATTTTGGATTTCCTACTATAATTTATAGTAATCTTTTATATAACTTGGAAATACATAAGAATGATTTATCAATAAATAAAAAGCTAGGTGGTAAAAATAAATAAATTATAAAAAAATAATAATAAATAAAGTTATATGGGGAGTATTTTTCAAGTAAGGCAGAATGCTTCCAAAAATGAGAGTAAATTTTATTATTCTGACAGGTAAAGACTGTTCTCAGCGTTTGTATAGACGGTCATGTTAAATTGAAGATTATTTTTGTATACATACCATTTACCTGGAATAACGTACCCCAGGGTGGTGCATAATACAATTACTATTTGAGCTGGGCGTTCTAGCATCTCGCCTTTAACATCGACTTGACCGGTTATTTCTGATCCGCCCTCCTCATTTCTGTGCCGTCGGGAGTAGTAAAACCTGGGGCAACTGCTTTTTCGGAAAGCCGGTATCCCCCCACAACACCACCCCCAACGCCCAAAGTGTGGAGAATCACGAATTGCTTCAATAGTTACAGTTTCTGTATTCTGGAGGCGAACGCCTTGAACCCGATCTGGTGGAGACCTGGCCATTAATTCATCAATATCTCACTCTCATGAGCTCACATTAACATGGTTGGGGGAAATTTTTTAATATGATCACTCTTTAAATATAATTATACAGGGTTTGCATGGATGTGCCGGCTCCAAGATTCGGATGCCCTAACAAGGGCAGCCACACCTTAAAGTAACAACAATCTAATCCCGGGACAGTCACACCGAATCCAATGTTTTTCATACGGGATTTTATCATTTCCAAAATGTCAAATTAGACCCCGTTCCTCTCCGCCACGCTGGCCACACATCCGTCTCCAAGTCAAACCTACAGCATTTGCCAGGTTTTTATAACGTTAGGGCCGGACATTCCTGCTGGGTAGGCTGAGCGTTATGTCCAGCTCACGTGCAGTCCCAAAGAGCAGAACCGAGCGGATTCTTTTCTCATTTCCGCGGCAACAGCTGATTTCACACAACAGGGATGGGATAGAATCCCCGTGTCACATGCTGTCCGCTCGCCGCGCGCTTTGTTCGCCAGGACCCATTTCCTTGGGCTGCCAGTCGTAATTGTTTCTGGTGTCACTTATCACCGAGTTAAGCCATGAAGAAGGAGAAAGGAAAGGGAAGAAGAAGAAGGAAAAAAAAATACCTGTCATGATTAAATGGTAATCGAGAGGATTTTTGGCATTGTTGCTTATTCTACGTTTCTGGGCAAAGTTTCTTCTTTTACCCCACATTACACAAGGGTTGGAACTAAATGATGGATTGACACAGACACTGAACCACTCCACTTTAAAATAAAAGTCTGAGGCCTGTCGCGGTAATGACAAATTGCAGTCTAGGCGAGAGGTATAAGGTTTCACTGGCTGGCATACAGTACACATTAATACATTTCCCCACTATAGACAGGCTACATCGGCTTCTAACAGGGAGTCCACCTTCCCGTTCCTATTATACCAAAACTTTAAAACTGAACAACTTTTATTTGCTTAAGGTTCATCTTTTTACAGAATTGAACAGAAGCGATGGAAAAAGTTCAGACCTCCGTGCCGCCACGCACAGGCCAAAAAGCTACACCAGGACTGAACACTGGAACCTTCGTTAAACCATCATTATACTCGACAAAATAAACTACGTACTTCTATCGCGTGGGGTTGTTTCTCAGGGCATTTAACACCGCTGCTCTGAGCACAATATTACACTCCGCAAAAATATGTAAACATGCAGTTTTTGTCATGCAGCAAAGTGAGTTTATCCTGTCACACGGAGCCGACCAAAACTTGAACCCGCTTCCTTCTTCCTTTACTCTACAATTCCCCAAATACTGTCACCTCAAACCCATTAATTTGGCTCGGTTTTATTTTACTTCACCGAATTCACGTTTTTATCCCTATAGCCGACTGCAATAGCCGTCGGTTTTTAAATATTATACCAATTGCACGACTTGCCAATCTCGATACTGTCGAGAGACCAGTTTTCTTAGTGCGTGTGTATATAAAGTACGAGTAGTTTTAATTAATTAATACGTTTCCTTAAATTAACCAAAAACTAGATAATACAGGAAGAGTAGATGTTCTTAATTTCAGTAATTGAGTTGGTGAGCTCCTTTAAAGTTGAATTTGATCAGTATCGGAGAACCTATCGCAGACTATTCTGCTTCGAGGAAAGTTCGGCCTAATAATTAACCTAACCCACTTAAAAAAATAAAAACTTCTTACATTGGTTCAGGAAACTACTAGTGGAAATAATAATTACAAGATTCAAGATATTTCAAAAGATTCTGAAACGATTATGAACAAGATTGTACTTTTGGAAAAAAGTAATGTTGATAATTAAAGAATGCTCACATTTAATTCCAATTTGCTCTCAGGCAACAATTAAAAAATGAGTTACCAAACAATGTTTAGTTGAAACTCCATCCAAAACTTTTCGTACTCTACCCCTGCACCACTGCGTCTAAGGCGAGATTGATTGACAGTGGGCGTGCCTCAACTTACTAGCGGCTGGCACTTCCCGGAGAGCGTGGGGGACGATGCATCCTTTACATTCTCTTATCGAAGCTCAGGTATTATGTAGCTTCAAGCCTTTTCCTGTGTAAAAGTAATACTGTAAACTGAAAACACGACCACCTATGTGTTCCCGAAACGGGGTGATGCTTCAACCGTAAAACACCGTTGTTTTGATTTATACCTAGCCTGTAAGACCGAGTGACTACTGGATTGTAGCCATTTGTAGCTCCGTGTGCTCAGAAGTAAACATTTATTTGCAAGCTACATTCCTGCCCGTGTGGTTGGGACAGTAGCAAAATTGTTTGCTCGCTTTTGCGGACGTACTTCAGAACATCATCAAAGAGTTAGAACGACCCACCGGGGCTCTTGGGCAAGGGATTTGAGTGTAACGGTTCTTGTTGTCAGGGAATGGTTGTGTGTATTTTGTGGTCCAAACTCTCATGCACACGATTGCGCGTTTTAAGTGACCGGTCGACACAGGGTTAAGACCCTGCCTTGGCTGGGAAATAATATGTCGTTGTTCAGTAGCTAGGGACAAAAATAACGTAATTAATTTCTGCTGCCTAAGTTGACAGCCGAAAAACACAACAGTAATTATAGCCAAACAAGTTAAAGTCTCTTATGGAAAATTATTAAAAAGAATCCATACATAAATTCTCTCAATAGAGTCGATCAGCCCATCAATTATTTTTAAAGTACCCCCCTTTTAATTTAAATTTTCCCTCGTGTGTCAAAGTGTTATTATTTTATTATTTGGCAGATTACGGTTCTCTTATTCATATCCAATTTAAAACAAAAACTAACGAACAGTTAGTAAACAGGAAATGGACAATAAAAATTAAACGTGAACGAAGAACAATCCAATCCAAGAACTAAGACGGCCATAAAAGCGGAGTGTTTCGTTAGTCAGTGGCGCTACCTGTCAGGTAAGACAGGGCAATGAGGGGGTCAACCCTCAGTTTCGGTACATGTCACAGTGCACAGAAGTGGAAGAGTATTTGAAACCATAAAGCCTTGGTGGACATTTCAGAACTTCTACCAACAAGCATTTAGCATTAGAAAAAAAACCTATGCAGGCCTTCCGGCTCTAGTTAAAGTCGCTTATTGTGGCTGTAGTAAACAGGTGAAACGAGAACAAACCGAATATAGTATCTAGTTTTAAGAGGCAACTATGTTTTAGTATTAACTATAAACAATGCATACTTGCAAACATTTGTTTGTTGTCATAACATATTCATTACACGTTCTAATGTGTACCATTCCTTACCATCCACTTGAGACAACGTGTCGCATTTTGGAAAGTTCTAGCCGTTTTTAAATTTCCTGCATACAAAATTTCTCAAGACATTTTTCTCAACTAACAATGTCCTAAAACAATTAATTTTTTTTTTTACCGAGGCCTCTTAACAAGGTGTGTATATTTAGGTTCGATCCATGCAAATCCATTTTAATTAAAATAAAATTCATTGTAAACTACTCAACCTTTACGTCTACTTATGATTTAAAATGTATTAAGTCAGTAATTAATATGACTGTTGATCATATTTTCTTATAAAGTTCGTCTCCTCGCACTTTTGAAGCTTTCTACTCGAATTGATAACAAAAGCTGTTAAAAAGCGGTTATTGGGCGAGTGTTGTGGTAATTGCTTTTTTCTTTGTTAAGTTTTTTTAATTAGAGGGCACTGTATTACATTTATTTTTCTCCTAATAAAACTAATTTGGATGGTAGTTAACAGACAATTAGATAATGTGTAATTAAATGGCCCTTTGCTCACGAGTAGTCAGTGCACTTTTAAAAGCGAATTTTCAATACAGCAGTATGTGTCGATTTACATCGTATTTCTACAGATTAGGCCAGTGACTTACTGTAGAAATCTGGAAAAACTACGTTGGCTAAATGCATTTGTATCAAAGTTCTCGTAAATAAACAAGCATATTTAGCGATATACGTATTTAAAAGTATACAGAGGAAATATTAAATTTAGTCCAAATACCCACAACTTTAATTGACTTTCATCTGTGGGCTGAAACCCATGGTTTGCGTAATGCAAACGTACTTCAAATTCCTCTTACTATTGTTTCACCTAACAAGGCATATATACATTGTAGGTAACCAATCAGCTTAGTACCATTTCCCCTTTTTTTTACCTAATAGAAATTGAGCCCTCAATAACGAGCTGGGAATTTGCGTAATTAGCACGTTCTCGGAGCAGTAATTTCAACCAACACATCTCTGCTTTCTGTCTCCCTCTCTCTCTCTCTCTCTCTCTCTCTCTCTCTCTCTCTCTCTCTCTCTCTCTCTCTCTTTCTCCTTTGTTTTTGCCTTTGGAGAGTTATCAGCACGTGAACGCTCTATTACAACTGGCAGACTCTCAGATACAAGCACCAAGCCTTGTTGGTGACATTAGATTTCTCTAGTGCTTTCGGTCTTTTTTCCCTTGTGGAAAAACGAGAATGAATGTCAAGAAACGGTCAGTAGATGTCTTTTTTTTTTTTTTTTTGTATTTTCCTACATACGAAAACACTGGCACATGTAGTTATTTTTTGGTCCTTTATAAAGGAAACATATTTACACTAGAAACTAAATTTGAAACAACCTCTGTTTGTAAGCGGTAATAGGGTAATATAGAGGCAAGGTACTTCAAAACATCTGTAAACCCCCGTATTGATCCAACCCCATTGTAACATGTCAATTAAACAAATTGAAGTGGAAATATTCAGCAGAAACACGTAGGACTAGATAGTCTTTAAGTAGCATCTGGCTAGTTCTTTAAAATTATATCTGAGGGGTGTTTTACCAGAGTGTTGAAATAACTTGAGACCAATTTTAACATTAAACTGTGAGGTACATACCTTTTGTGGGTTTTTTAAATCCCAATTTTGGCAGAAAGTAACCCTTTTCTGTAAACTCATCAACGCCAGTTTGTGACACACAGCACCTTGAGAGTCAAAAACGAGTGAGAAGGAAATAAATAAAACAAAAACTCTACATAAACGGCGTAAACTAGACCTTTACGTTTAAACAAAAACGGGCCTTGCACAGGCCAAAAAGTTGCCACCAGTGGTGGCCGTCCCCCTGCCTGTTCACGGAGCCGCGTCTGTACATTCACGCAGAGGTGAGTCTTTCTGTGAGACCGCTATCTCTGCACAGAACCACTTACATCTTCTGCAGAGGCTGGCCAGCCCCGCGGTCCTGACCAGTTTTTTGTTTTTAATCCTTCGACCCCGGGCTTCCACCCCCACCTCAGCTATGTCTGTACCGGGGTGAATGGCGATGTTTGTTACCGTGCGATGCGTGCGACCTGGGGGGGGGGGCAGGGAAGGAGGGAGGCTACATGGCACAGGCCTGGCTTGAGGCCGGCATGGAGCTGCCAAATTTCAGACAGACGGAAGACATCAGGAGTACCCAGGGAGCAGAAAACTGAGTTTTGGTGGTGGTGGGGGGTGGGGGATATGGGTGTTGAGGAGAGGGGTGGGTCCAAATTCAATTCTTTGAAGGTTCATAAATCAATAAACAGATGAGCCAGCATAACTGAGATTCTGCAAGAGGGGAGTGAGGCGGCACACTTTCTTCTTGCGGAGAATAAAGACAATGATTTAGTGTTCACAGTGGTTTAGCAGTAGCTATGTAGTTTTAACAGAGCACCACCGCGGGTAAGGAGTCAATCACACCGTTTATGATCACGTGCATCATGACATTTTGAAAAACACAAAATAAATAAACGTGAGAGTTGTTTACTTACTTCAGTTATGCATGGTGAAATAACACCATTGATGGTTGTCATTATTGCAAAGAGTGACATCATCAACATCAAGTGCAGCATAACAGGTTCGCAAGGTATCAAGCGTGTGAATTCTACGCGGAAGACGAAACCGCTTCACTTGGCCACGCCCACAGCCGTTTGTGAGGCGGACTCGGGAATTCGCAGCTGACAGAAAATTAGAAGCTAATGATGCAGGCACACCGTCCTCTTCATATTTCATGCTGGATTTTTTTCCTTTGCAGCTTCATTGTCAGAACAACACAAAAAACTGTTCATACACGCAGGCTGTGGAACTGAATAGCCAGAGAACTTGCCTCGCACAACGACTAATTATGTGATCATGATAAATGATAACAATACAGGCTCGTTTCGATGTCATGGAAAGGCGGTCCCAGTGAAGTTGTACAGGACAGCTAAATATGTACAGACGCTTACATGTTTAATCCAGTTTAGACATAAGAAAAGGTTTTGCACAAATCGGCCGATTCGTATGTAGAAAAGCAGCCAACGCAGTGAATATCATTAGTGGTCTAATTGCCCACGTCAAGTCTGTCTTAAGCAAAAAGGCTTTCAATAGCCCACTTGTTCAGCCACCGAACAGCACTTGAGCCCCATCTACTGGAAATTAATGTTTTTTGTTTTGTTTTTTTAAAATTATAAATCCCTCAAAAAAATTTTGTAAGAAAAAAAAGGCTTGCATGTTTGAAACTAAACATACTATTATGCAAACGTAAGTTTTGTTATGCAGGAATTAATTCTCCCATTAATCTTGAGTTTGCACATCAAGACTTTTCTTAATGAATCAGAACAACACAGCACTGACTGCATTCAATAAAGACACGCCTAGTGTGGATAGCTGCACAGACACAGCTGTTTCAGACACAAAACAAGTGGGCTTCTTCACTGATTTAAAAATGATCAAACAGGTTTATACATCTGTGTGGGTGTATATGTCTGTGTGTCCGCGTCTGCTGGATGAAATGAGAGAAGACAGTTACGTAAGCTAAAATACATACAGCAGTTGTTGAATGGTACGTAAACGGCTAACACCGCACACGGACAAGACACGCTTCACACCTGTAACCACAGCTGTGGGAAGACAGACAGACACAGGAGGGAGATGAACGCTCTTTCTGAGTGTAACACTAACACTGCTCAACACCCTGTACTGGAGGACTGCCAAGGTTTCCAACAACATGGAGCGTTTACTGGAATAGCTGGTTACTGGGATAGCGGTTTAGTGGGGTGGCTGGTTACTGGGATGGCGGTTTACTGGGATGGCTGGTTACTGGGATAGCGGTTTACTGGGATGGCTGGTTACTGGGATAGCGGTTTACTGGGATAGCGGTTTAGTGGGATAGCGGTTTACTGGGATAGCGGTTTAGTGGGGTGGCTGGTTACTGGGATAGCGGTTTACTGGGATAGCGGTTTAGTGGGGTGGCTGGTTACTGGGATAGCGGTTTACTGGGATGGCTGGTTACTGGGATAGCGGTTTACTGGGATAGCGGTTTACTGGGATAGCGGTTTACTGGGATAGCGGTTTAGTGGGGTGGCTGGTTACTGGGATAGCGGTTTACTGGGATGGCTGGTTACTGGGATAGCGGTTTACTGGGATAGCGGTTTAGTGGGATAGCGGTTTAGTGGGGTGGCTGGTTACTGGGATGGCGGTTTACTGGGATAGCGGTTTACTGGGATAGCGGTTTAGTGGGATGGTGGTTTACTGGGATAGCGGTTTACTGGGATAGCGGTTTAGTGGGGTGGCTGGTTACTGGGATAGCAGTTTAATGGGATAGTGGTTTACTGCGATGGCCTCTCATTGTAAGAGAAAACAGCCTCTTCTCCTTTTAATAGATTTACATTATTTATTGATTTGTTTGTACTGACTATTGGGGAGGAGATTGGCTAGGTCTCATGGGGAGAACAAGTCCTGTACTGAAATGTCCCAGTTTTGTCGATATTAAGGGATAACACAGTTTAAGTTTAACTCCATTTTACACAATGATCATGGATTTATGGACAGTCATCAAGACAAGCAAAAGGCGTTCCTTTTGTATTACACAGACTGGCACGGCTGCGTTTTTTATTTTTAATACTGACAGCCATGAGTAAAATATGTCCCATTACTGGCAGGGCGTCTACTATCTGCTACTGCTCAGAGTGCCGGTTGGTTGTCATGCACTTACATGGAAGTGCCTCTTTGCGGGACAAACTAAAATCCACAGGCCTGCTGAAAATGATAGAGGAGTTCGACAGCAGCCTGAATTTCCGGGGTGACCGGTTCTATGGGTCCCCCGGAGCTTATGGGCTGCATCTGTCGTCGTCCTAGTGAATCTGACTGGTGTCGCCCAGTCACTGCTTTGAGCGACGCGAGGGGTAAGGAGGGAAGGGAGAAAACCTCCTCTACTACACTTTTGGGTTTTGACTAGGCTGTCGAAGTTGACAGGCTAACTTCTGTCATTCATTTAAAATGCACAATGCCATTCATTTTGAATGTTTGGGCCCGTAATCGTTTGTCAGCCCTGGTTTGGGCCTTTAATCGTTTATCAGCCCTGGTTTGGGCCCGTAATCGTTTGTCAGCCCTGGTTTGGGCCCGTAATCGTTTGACAGCCCTGGTTTGGGCC
>JAOVYW010006821.1:0-11252 GCA_025775045.1 Hiodon tergisus
ACACACACACACACACACACACACACACACACACACACACACACACACACACACACACACCTACAGGGCAATTTAGCTTGGCCAATGAACCTAACCTGCAAGTCTTTGGATGGTGGGAGGAAATTAGAGGGCCCAGAGGAAACCCACGCAGACACGGGGAGAACTTTGAAAATAAAATGTAAAAATGTATTTGTTTGGAAGGAGATGTCACTCATGCCAGGCATCTTACATCTGGGTGATGTAGGTACACCATGTGATCATGGCTTTCTGTTCAGCCTGCGTAGGCTGTACCATGCACCGCAAAAGTTCGCTTGAATCCTGACACTCCCTTTATATAAGCACAAAGGGTCCTGCAAACTAACGCACATGATGCTGTTTACCTGGAAGGGTGTGAAAGTTGCGCCGTATGACTGGTGTGACTCAAATCTGGCACAACGAGACAGACTTAGCATTTAGGTTCACAGTCTATTCTACAGGGGTCAGGCAAACGGTTATCTTCACTATCGTGATTCACTGCAATATGTTAACCAATTCATATCATCAGACACAATTTCAAATAGTCCACTATGAATAAAATACCTTATACCTACTTTCAAATTGAACACGTCCAATATACTGTATTACTGAGTGATGAATCAAAAACTAGGACAGCTGATTTCATTTGCTGATTAGATTCAACCCTGCCATAGATTGGATAACGTCGTTAACGTTGGATTCCATTTTTAGAACAAATACTTTTAATAATTACTATTAACGAAAAGAAAAAAACCCACAAAGACAGATTTGTTCAATTTCTTAAATAATCTGCCCAATGTGTTTTTCCTCCATATCTGTCTGGCCTACAGGGGACTTCTGAACTAGGAATCTGAACTATTTGGTCTAAAGTGCTGAAGGATTAGCTTCTGAGTACAACCTGAAAAGTGAGAGTCTTCAAATTCTCCCCTCTGCCCTGGGCGGAGGTTTCTGCACACCTCAGCATGTCAGAGAAATGGTTTTAAAACGGCCTCAAAAGGATTGCTTTTAGCACCTACATCTGTCAGGTGTGTAAAATGATTTTCTCATCTACTGTCCTCAAGGTACAGGCCACCTGATGGTTTCATCCGTTTTCATCGCCTACTGCAGTTGCTTCATTGACGTCAGTACATGGATATAAAGTCTAAAAGTGTGGCCCAGCTTTGATCCAACATGGCAGAAGATCTTTACTGTCACATTTCACGAACAAACTGTAAATTAAAAAAGAATCTAAATGATCAACTAAGGACGGTGATTTTAGTACAGATCTCTGAAGAGCTGCATGTGAATTAGAGTCGGCAGTGACAAAATAAAAAACCCTATGAGCTAGATTTCACAACCGATCGCTGACTGTCTTTGGGAGATCACAGCGCTGGCGCCCAATTGGGAGAGCTCCAACTGGGGCTGCGTAAGGTTGAATTCAGCAGGGCGTCTCTCGGCTTAGTTCTCCTACAGTCGGTATTGAATCACTACTGTGTGTTGTGTATCCTGCGGAATGTAAAAGAGATGGGTGGCTCAAGGCTGACTAGTGTTGGAGGAGACCAGTTGGACTTCCTCACCCTCCCTGTGTGGGATGACAGGATTCGTAGTATGTAGTTAAGATGCTTTGACACAATTGAAAATCTGGGGAGAAAAATGTAAAAAAAAATTGGGATATTCCTAATTTGGCTTGAAGGAAAATAAAGGGAAGGCGGCAGTGAATAGCATAGCATTTCCTCCAGACAGTTCAGGATTTATACTTTAGAATAATTTAGTACACTTTAGTTATACTACTTAGCTATAATTCTATCTCTGCCTGTTGACTTAACTTATAAACCCTCTTAACTTAACAACCTCCTAATGTAGTATTCAGAAGAGATATACCACACTTTTACGAGGTCAGTGTAAACGGCAAAAAGCTTGCCATGTAAGCATCCAATATTTTCCCCCTCTGTGAGCAGAAAGTGGTGAGACTTGTTTAGGCTCCGCATTGCCTTCGCTTTGAGGTTCACTGGTGTCACCTCTGGCCACTGCGTGTGTTTTGGTAAGAGGCACACCTTCACGGCCTTGCAGAAAGGCTAAAGTGCTTTAGCCTAAAGAGAGTCCATATCTTACAGACAGACTGGGGGTCTGGTTACAGCCGAAGAATTGAACCACCACTTGGGTTAACAGTAGGCGCTTTTACATGATTGGGTCAAACCTGGGTGAGCTAGAGTGTGCTAGGGCCAGTTGCTTTTACATCTCCATTTACAGATCATTTACAAATACATTTATGGGGGGGTGAGATGTGAGGTTGGTGACAGCATGGATTTCCCCCATACTCAAAATCTTCTCCACAGCCATGCTTTCAGGAACCACACTGGCTACTCTGTGTTCAGTAAATACAGCCTATATTCCCAATCACCAAATATTCTCTTACCATTAGTTATCCCTTTTAATTGGTTTTGTTATCTTTATTATCTTTGTTATTAGAAGCCTGCTTCATAACCCGTACTTAACCTCGTATACATACAACATGTAAAGCAATGTAAAATTGCAGGCCCGCTGGTGGTCATATCACTGGTCTGCTACACTGAATTTTATTAAACCAGTGGGATTCTGGGTACGGGAGGATATATAATATTACGATTGCAAAAAATAAGATAAGTAAAACAACTCTGAAATGGAAAAATAATGAAGAAACATTTGTTGTGTTTATGTTAAGGAAGATCATTTTGGAGACCGATTAACCTGGCAGTGGAGCTGTCACTTTAAATGCAGTTAGCACTCAACCAAAAAAGAGTGGGCTAAATTACTTTGAATAATTTAATCACTTACCCAGAATTTCCCATAGGTTGTGTTAGTGCAGAAGAACACATACTCTCTTTCAGGAAATGGAGAAACGTTTTCTTCAAAGGTAATTTACCTGATTTGTTTATTAGTTTCTTATTCTGCATTGCAAACTGACTACTGGCGTTTCTGTCCCATTAATCTACCCTCTCTCCAGACCAAAAAAGCTCTCATTTAACGTGCTTCAGCCGCTCTTTTGAAGCGTATGTAAAATATAAAAACATAAAACAAAAATATCAAGGGTTCATCCATTCATTTAAGGAACACTTTGTTCAGCAGACCTTACCATGCATTTGTGTAATCTGTTTCAGTGCATCTATTTCAACCATTCCAATGCACCTCTCTGGTTAATCGACCACGATTCTGCACAATGTGAATGTTCAGGTCCTGACTACATTACAGTCAAAGCCCTTATTACTAATTTTTACTCAATGGTTGGCCACGAATCCCAAATTTAAAAGGCATTGAGAATGTATTTGAGATGCATTACTCCCACCAGATGACGGACATTGAAAAGGCTCCTGGCAGCCAAATTCCACAGGAAAAGGAGGTACACATTACCAAGCTATAGTTCCTTTTAATTAAAATAATATTATATATATTTAAATGTAACTAATGATGTATTTCAGCAGTATTTCACAGATCTTGATTTACTGTAACACCGATTCATTAAAGCTTCTGAAGTCAAGCCTCAATTAGCTATTATAAACCGGATACATTCTTATTTGTTTTGTGTTGGCTGTCAAGAACAGGATCCATTGATGCTTGTTAGCAGTTAGCTGTCAAGAACAGGATCTGTTGATGCTTGTTAGCAGTTAGCTGTTAAGAACAGGATCTGTTGATGCTTTTTTCCTATTAGCTGTTAAGAACAGGATCTGTCGATGCTTTTTTCCTATTAGCTGTTAAGAACAGGATCTGTTGATGCTTTATTCCTGTTGATGGTTAAGAACAGGATCTGTTGATGCTTGTTTCCTGTTAACCATGATTCAACAATCCTTCATATTTTTCCTTACTTGTCATCAAGGAGCTACCGGAAAATAATTGAAAATCAGTTTTAAAACAATCAAATTAATGATTAATCAACAATATATACACTTTGGGGCCACATGCCTTTTCTATGAAATTGACTGCATGTTCAGACTATGCTAATATAGGCTGGTAGGGAGGTACCTAGGGAGTTGCTTTGTGTGCAACTTGTGTGGATCCAAGTGAGTTTGAATGGGGCATTTTATAGCGCCAGACCTGCCGGTGGAGTAAAAAAAGGCATATTGTAACACACAACTCGTCACACCTTGTCACGGATGGGGTGTGGCTGTGGAAAACCAACCTGAGTGCACTCCAGTCCGCCGCAGTGGGCAATGAAATTCATAGTGGAAGAATGTTCCCTGGTCAGATGAATGCCGGCTGAGGGCTGGAGAGCTGGAATAGGACATGGCTACTGGAGTTCTGGGATCACAACCATGTATTCAGCTTACTGCAGTGACCTGCTGAGTGTCTGTGGGCTGAGATGAAATGAGTCTATTACAGTAGAGATCCTCCACCGTCCAATTTGGGACAACTATGGGGCGCAATGGAGACGGCATGGGCCATCATCCCAGTGGCACTTTACCGAGTCCATGCCCTGACAAATTTGAGCTGCTGAGGGCAAAAGGGAACCTACTTCATATTCGAGGGGTGTACCTTGATATGTATGTTTACTTAACATAATCAAAGTGAAATCATCAAAGAGAAATCATATTTCAACGCAAAAAATAAATCTGAAAAATTAAAATAGAAATAATAAGTATCTTAAAACGTTTACACTAATGTAGATGAATTCAATAGCCATTTATAATACAATTTCAGTGGAACTTCATTTTAATTAGATCCAAAATGATTGAGTGCAGTATGTATGAATTGTAAGTTACATGACAACAAATTAACCGTGACATTTTTCTTAAATTACTTTTAAGATTTCGCATTTGACTGAAAAAATACTGCGCCACATTTCCCCAAATGTGTTAATGTTTTATAACTTTGGCATGAAATGTTTTAAACACTAAATAATTAGTTTATATAGATGGCACCAAAATTTTATTGGAAAGTTTTAACATTAACAACTGTCTCAACCATTTCAAACCATTTTGTATTTAATAAATTTGAAATGTCGGACAGCTTCACTAAATATTGCCAAAATGTAAGAAACATAAGCTTTGGAGTCAGGCATGTTGCATGAATTCGTGAAGAGAGGTGGAGTAGAGGTTGGTCAAGGCAGTTCAGTCCTTTAGTCAGACATGCTGCTTCATAACAAGCTGTTAATATTCTGAATATTTTATTGAGTGTTCCAAACATATAACCTTGGTTTCTCCTGAATAGTGCAGTCAGCCGTTGGATGTTAGGATTTCGTGGAACCTCCCCACGAGTGCGCACACATGGAGATATTTTCATTACCTGTCATGCTTTCACCTCCCAAGGCTCCCGTGCTGAGGTACACATTAATGGCAGACAACACAGGGACCGTGAAGATGCGAAGAGCCGAATTGTTTCCAATGGCAGACCAGAGTTTCAGGGGCGAAAGGACGGACCAGACAACTCAAACATCAGTCAAAAGCCTTTTCAGCTGCTCGCCTGTTGGCCAACCTAGACATTCCCCTGCAAGTGTCAAATACCACCAGAGAGAAATAATTAGCCAACGAGAGAACCCAGTACAGTGTAAGACCTTTTAATGCTATTTGGTCCCCTCAGCATCCAGGAGTCACAGGGACTGTCTCTGGCCAGCACAGTTAAAGTGTTTCCCTATAGTGTAACAGAAAGTCACTGGTGTTTTTTTAATACTCTTATGTGCATTATGTGTGTGTGTGTGTGTGTGTGTGTGTTTGTATACGTGTGTGTGCACGTGTGTGTGTGTGTGTGTTTGTGCGTATATATGTGTGTGTGCATGGGTTTGCGTGTTTGTGTGAGTGCACGTGTGTGTGTGTGTGTGTGTGCGTGGGTTAGCATGTTTGTGTGTACGCACGTGTGTATGTGTGCGTGTGTTTGAGTGTGTGTGTGTGTGTGTGTGTGTTTGAGTGTGTGTGTGTGTGCGTGTGTGTGTACACGTGTGTGTGTGTGCGTGGGTTTGCACTCGGAATGAATGACTGAATGGCAGAGTTCTAGGCACCAGCCCCCAAGGGATTGTAGGGCCCACGATGGTATGAGCAGCAGAACGCCCAGCAAAGCTCTCTGGGAATATTGCATGACTTGAGATGTTATATACAGTAGCAACTGTGGTTGCCTGGCAACTGCCGAGATGTTTAGGCCAAAGGCCAGCACCCAGTCAGCTCCAGTGGAATTGGCAAACATATGAATCCTGTTCCCACCCATCCACTTTCTCTTCAATCAAAATACATTGTCTTGCCTGAAAGGCCGTGCTGTTTGTTGGGGATGGGCAAATGTTCACCTGTTTAATTACATCTGACCTCTCTTAACTTCGTAACTAATTTAGGTTTGATTAAAAAACTTGTTAGGTTTTTACTTGTGTGAGAGAAATGTTAAGCATATGATATAATATTTTGTTTAAAGGTTTATTTGCACATTGCTCTGTGACTATTGCACGACTGTGCATTGCAGTGTGGTCATTTGTAATAGATAAATCTACCTTGTGTTAATTTGTCTTGCATTCCTTTCATGATGAGTGATCACAACCTCCACTTTTCCTAACTATACCAGGAATGCTTCCTGTGACATGGGCCCTCTCAAATCTTGAAAGCCTAAAAAACTTAAAATGCACATGTCACAAACTGGTGGAGGAGTCACGGGGCCTTCAAATATTTAGTTGCGTGCTAGTGCATTATGACCCTCACTGGCTTCCGTAGCTCACTGCCTGGGTCATGAAGTGTAGCTCACTGCCTGGGTCATGAAGTGTAATTGGCCCAAGCGTAAAGCGAGAGCTGGCAGAGCCAAGAAGCAGGAAGCGATGCATCCTTTACTTTGGAGATAATTGTGGATAAAATCTAGGTATTCCGCAGGGCGGCAGAGACAAGGATGCTGGATCCATCAGTCACAGTCAGATGAGGGACATTAGCTCATCACCAGACTCTCACTGCTCTGCTGTCGCTGTCAGTCACAGACCACAGATAATTCACACTCTGGTCTCCAGCATTGCCCATGTCGTGGTAGGTTGAGTTGAGTCCCCACCCCTTCACTATAAAGTGCTTTGAGGCCCTGAAAGGCGCTGCATACAAGCAATCCATAATTATAACTTCTATCTTAACATTATAACGTGGTGGTGGCATATGTCTTTTCTTTGGATTTAGCAACCCAGATAATTGATGATATTCCTTGTAATTTCACCGTACTGATTAATAGTTTTTCAAATTTAAGTACAACCGAATGTAGAAAAAACAATATTATATTTTCTAAAATTAACTTGCCTTTAACTAAAAAAACAGCAAAATGTGAACAAATTCTACTTTGAAGCATTTTTTTTGTTGTGTTCTCTTTGAGTTCAACTTCAAACGAATCAAGCCTGAAGGTATTGATGCTCTCATTAAAGCCGGTGCTGGATATTCTAATTACTTTGCACTTTTAACCGCTTCCCTAATTAGAGCTACGTATGTCTGAATGACTCTGGCAGATGAACGTTTTACAGGGGATTTCTGGAAAAGCACCATAAGTGAATTTTCTATTCACGTTCACAGATTCTCACAGAGATATTTGACATTCGTTTTACAGCACAATGAGCAATGGCAATGTGAATACTGTTTGGTGACAATGTCTGGGAAGCCAATTGTGCATCGTCCCATACTTACATTCATTTTCTAATCCTGGTCAGGGTCACTGCATTGCCGTTACCACAGGGGGAATTAGAAAAGCGACTTTTATGCTCCCGTGCAGATCCCTTGAGTATCTGAGTGGGAATCTCCAGCCTCAAGAAGAATCATTTCTATTACTTCAGTAAGGAAAAGGATTTCTGCACAGACGTCCAGGCCACATAAGAGGAAGATGGTACGTTAATGGCATCTATATGTGTTCCAAAGCTGTACCCAATCTGTCACAATCCCCTGTAAACCGCATCAGGAGCCTATCTTCCAGTGGTTTTGTGTATTCTCCTTTAAGCATGACACTTGTGAAGAACATAGACTGGAAAGACTGACGTGACATTTTAATAAGTATGAATGACTAAAAAATTTGAAGTATTGCACTATTACCATTATGTAACGTTTAAGAAGGCGTTCACTTAGTGAACGTGACAAAGCCGAGAAGGCTTTCTGATCCCCATAAATACTGGTGAGTCATATAACATAAGGCAGTTATGCAAAAGATATTGCAAAAGATATCTTAATAAATAGGATTTCTACACTGGTGGAAAATATACATTATTCTGATAAAACCCCTGATGATCTCCTGAGTGGAATAACATAGCAGTAATTAGTGGGTTAAGGCAGAGGATGGTATTCGTTGGTATTTCAAAAATTAAATGGCTAACTTCTATATTCTGGGTCGGAAATACGTCACGTTTTGCCAACGGTTTGGTTCAGGCACAAGAGCACGCTTTGTGTTTAACAGCATTGGCAGTAATTTGTAACTAGCCAGGGTGAATGCACTTTTATCACCTCTTCACTTGTACTTAAATGTCTTTCCGTGCTGCTGGAGAATTATACTCAACCATTAAAAATAACAGTTTCATCATTTTATTTGTGTAACGCTTTTAGTTTTACAACCAAATCTCAAAGTGCTTCACATGACTGTCATGGCAATAAAAGGCAGTACAGTTGATAGAGAGATACAAGGAGTATTTCAAATTATAGTGAAAGAGCTGAAAGCAAGGCTTAACAGGATCCGGGACCTCCCAGAATTGGACTGGCACCTATTTGATTGGATCTGTGTCCAATTCGGAATTCGGACCGGCACCTATTTTGATTGCACCCTCTCTGTGTTCCGGGACCTCCCGATATACAAATTAATCACTGGCAGAACCTATTCTTGAAATGTGGTCAGACAAAAGAGCAGTTAGAGTGAAGCCATGGCCCACTCTCACTATGGAGCTAGTGTAGCTGCCTTACTTTGCAACGGAAGAGAATAAGAACCGTGGAACATTTCACATGGCTTTTTCTGTGAACCTAGTCCAGTGAACTTTAGATGCATGAATAAAACACAAGGATACCCGCTGTTAGTGTAGCTTTAAATTCACACGAAAGTCATGAAATTTCACATACACCAATGTCTTTAACCAACTAATGTTCTCTTCCTTACGCCTGTGTGTTTTTATATCCAACGTTTGTCCATCTTCACTTAGTTCTTCACATCTATGACGTAAGTAAGATCCAAGAAATCACACATTGTTGCTGCAATATCTATATTCGAGTTTCCCCCCAAATTGAAATCACCAATAGCCCTTGTTTGTTTGAGCTCTCCATCTCTACCCACTGTAACCACACACACAGGGATGAAGGAGTGCTGTAGAATTATCTGAACCTCCTCCCAAACGTTGCTCTTTAGCATGCTCATGGACTTCTGGTTACAGTTGGCAAATGACATGATCGAGAGTCAAACAGGTGAAACTGAATCATAGGATGCAGCCTACAGGTGTTTTTCCTGGCTTCCTA
The DNA here is from genome assembly GCA_025775045.1 of Hiodon tergisus. Lineage (NCBI taxonomy): Eukaryota > Metazoa > Chordata > Actinopteri > Hiodontiformes > Hiodontidae > Hiodon > Hiodon tergisus. The sequence goes on from JAOVYW010006821.1 coordinate 9,387, forward strand.
GCTTATATTTAAACTACAAAAAAAATATACCAAGTCTCGAAATCCCACCTGCTGTGGGGTCTTCAGGACTATCAGTAGCTCTTTCATGAACACACTGGATTTTTTTTGTTCAATCAAGGTTAAGCTGAATTTCACTGTTCTCTTAATTAAATGAATAGATTTTGTTACATATCTTACACAATTGAACAATATGAATAATCGTATGAATAATTTAAATTATAGTAATGTTTTTCATTTTCCCCTTTATTGTGAAGATTACTGGCAGTAATTGCTCTCTCTACGTGTTTTAATGACGGTAGCTGTAATGTAGGTCTACTCCCAGGAGAGTCAATGCGTTGTTTAGTGACAGCAGCCATGGGAACAGGTGTGGTGTCTCCGACCACACCAATGGTGTTCTTCACAACAGAGTCATCACGGGCCAGCTCTGGCAACATCCTGGGGAAAGACTGAATCAGGCTGAAAAGTTCCCCCGGCGTCCACAACGCTGTAAAATAGTGTCATCGAAATGTGGCGGAATCATTAAACCCACTCCTCGCCACGGCTGGCCCTCTTTGGTGTGAATTGAATCGGAATCTTCTGATATTACCTTTGTGTCTCAGATCAAAGCTGGATAACTTACACACACACACACACAAAAAAAAAAAACTTCTGGAAACTATTATATCTATTTATTTTCTGAACACTTTTTCCTGGTCTGTGGTACGGCCATTTTTCTCGCTGAGACATTTTTTGCAGAGACTGTGGATTCCTGGCCCTCGCAAAGCATCCTCCCCGCTGGTGGCAGAAATGATTTTAACTCAGCAGCAATTATCTTTTGTTAATCCATGGCGTAGTGCAATGTATTTTTTTTCCACAACAAGCCATTAGTGACAGCTCATTAATCTTCCATGAAAAGAGCTCATCTGCCAGACGCTGGTAAAGGGCTGTGGAACTTGCTTTGAGCAAAATTAAACAAATACCTGACTAGTGACAGTCCTCCCTGCTCATAAAGCAAAAGCATGACTGTTAACGCTCAAGAGATGCTTCTATTCAGTGTTCAGCTGAACGCTTTTTTCAACCCTCCACCCAAATTTATAAACACTGTTTAACGGTTTAACAAGGGACGGCCATGGGGCAATGAAGCGCCATCCTGCCGTCCTCGGTTTCTTTACACCAGTTACAGGGTGTTCTCCGCAAAGCACGTCTCTACAAAACTTTGCTCCATCCCATGATGAATGAATTTGTGGGATGAATTTATATAAAAGCTGCTTTGTTTATCAATATCAGTTCCTGGTTCTTAAACTATATGTTTGTCCTATATTAGAATATTAAACTAAATGAACTAAAATGGCTCCCTTTGTCTTCTGGTTCCTTTTAACTTGCAATCTTCAACAAGCTGGTTTAAAATAATATTCATGCACATGCTACATTTTTGCTGTTTCAGTACGTTTTAGATGTTACAGTATATTTTTGCTGTTTCAGTATGTTTTCTATGTTACAGTACATTTTTGCTGTTTCAGTACGTTTTAGATGTTACAGTACATTTTTCCTGTTTCAGTACGTTTTCTATGTTACAGTACATTTTTCCTGTTTCAGTATGTTTTAGATGTTACAGTACGTTTTTTTTGCTGTTTCAGTACGTTTTCTATGTTACAGTACATTTTTGCTGTTTCAGTATGTTTTAGATGTTACAGTACGTTTTTGCTGTTTCAATATGTTTTCTATGTTACAGTACATTTTTGCTGTTTCAGTATGTTTTAGATGTTACAGTACATTTTTGCTGTTTCAGTATGTTTTAGATGTTACAGTACGTTTTTGCTGTTTCAATATGTTTTCTATGTTACAGTACATTTTTGCTGTTTCAGTATGTTTTAGATGTTACAGTAC
>JAOVYW010006822.1:0-11251 GCA_025775045.1 Hiodon tergisus
GACCGTGTGCAGAAGGCATGTGGCGTTGACCGTGTGCAGAAGGCATGTGGCGTTGACCGTGTGCAGAAGGCATGTGGCGTTGACCGTGTGCAGAAGGCATGTGGTTCTGCAGTGCGGGGCCCTGTGAGAAGTATGTAATGCTTTCCACTTCATGATTTTAGCTAGCACAGGTGCCACTTGGGTTATTAATGCAGCCTAATTTAGTTTTATAATTTTCATGACACCGACTTTATGCGTATCCCATCCAGTAAACATGACATCTGATATATCCAGGAAAGTGTGCAAGTTCTTTTTATTTGGTGAAATTGTATTTTGTTTCTGCGCTCCATTGTCAACCTGGCAGTGTTTATTTAATTCCTATTTGTGACAGGTTCTGCCGTCCCTCTTGCCTCACAGCTGATCTGAATAGAGCCCTCTCTCGCCCTCCTCGCGTCCCTCGACATTCAGGTGTAATCAAAACGTCAGACCTAGACAAAGTGCTTTGACACAATAGCAGACCGCGAGGCAGTGTCGGAATAGAGCCAAACTGAAATCACCTGTGTCAAATTGCAGTGCTCTTAAGCACTTTGGTTTGCTTGCTAGTCTCTGCTGCTTCCTCAGGCCAATGGTCGAACGCAGGAGTACTGCCATTGTTTGGGGGGTGGAAAAAGGCTTTTTAGCAGCATTTTAGAGCGAGGCCATTGACGTGCGGGGTCTCGGAGTGTGGTTCAGGCATCGATCTTCCCCAGATTAGGGGATGAAGCGCGATTGGTGTCGGTGTGAGAGAGAGCGAGAGGAGCTCGGACGTCTCCAGGGAGACTGACGGATGGCTGGTCTAGCACAAAGCCTTCAGCGTGAATGCTGCTGTCAGCTGAGACCAAGGACCCTTCTTCTGAGTCAGTCAGTCATGGGAGGTTTGGGTCCATCACAGTGCTGAGAATATTTTCTTTTTTGGGGGGGGTTTGGTGTGATTTCACAGAGCGTTAAAAAACCCCAAAAACATGATGCTTCTCGGTTGGCAGAGATGTGGGGCCTCCTCTCTGTCGGTATTAATAAGGCAAAAGTCTATTGAGACTGCACTTGGAGATAAAATATTAATATCCGGTTTTTCACTTTTGTGAAATAAGTGAATATTTAAGTTGCCTGTTGAGTGTCGCCTGTTGTTGTAATTTTACTCGGTCAGCCTAACTTCTCTTGATTACAAGAAGTAATCACTTTCTGAGAAGCAGGTGGTTTCCTCCTATAATAATTTCCAGGAGAAGTCAAAGGCTCTTGACAGCGTGGTGCTGTGTGACCGCATCAGCAGTAAACGTTGCGTTGCGGTTTCTTTTGCTCTCTGGCTGCAGTAATGGCTTGTTGATTGCGTCCCCTTTCTGTGAACAGGTTCGGAGCAGCACAATACCGACTTAGGGAAAGTAAAAAATCCGTGCCGCCAGCCTTTATTAATGCAAGACCGCAACAATGCCACCTGTAATGGAAGCTCGGCCTGCAGTCAACAAAAAAAAAAATAATGCCAGCTTTCGGCTGATGGACATGATGGGATCTGATAAATCAATATGAGGTTTTCAATTTTAAAAATAATAAAAATAGCAAATCCTAGTTAGTCTCAGTACATGTGGGGGCATAAGGTTTCATTTTTTGTAGCAATTTCGATGTCGCACATAAAGCTATCTGCAACATATCAGCAAATGTAGCGAACCTTTGACTCGTGCTCGGGAAGCACGTTGCACCTGCAAAATTCACACTCTAAAGCATCGTAATGAAAGGAAAATCTGAAGGCGGTGTGAATCCAATGCTAACTAAGTACATGTAGTTTATTTTCAAAGGCAATGGTTATGTGTGTCTGCTAGGCTACTAAATAATACAACCATCATTTATCAACATCATTACTAAACAATACCATATAATGTAGCTGATGTATCTAGTATTTGTCTGGGAATATAGCTACATATAATATGTATAATATTTGAATGCTCTAATTTTTTAATTATGATAGGATTTGTGGAATTTGGCTGGTATAACACAATATGCCACTTAAATTAATTTAGTACACGTGACAATAAAGCTGAGCTTAGTGAACGGAACCTTGGTAACAAAGATATTTTTATTCCTCCTGTAGTCTTCTGCAGGTTCCTGCACAGCAACCAGTTCAAGCTAAACTTTTCAGCTCTTAAAAGAGCCCCCAAGTAGCGAGGCTCGACCAAACACATTGGACATAAACTCCTTCATCTCTGATAGAGCATCGTCTCGGACGACAGCAGTCTGAATACTTCACTCTGAATGAAAGCTCTACAGGGGCAATGCTGCCGCACAAATTGATTCTATTGACGAGCACCTGAGTTCGTTTTGCATTTGATTGGCAATTCACCAGATTAGGCAGGGAAAATATGTAAAGGCGGGCTGCTCTGTCAGAGCAGTTCTGCAGTTTCCCAATGCCAGAATGCGACGATGTTCAGTAGCTAGTCGGGAAATGACCGTCTGGCCTGGTTGATTTCCGAAAGATCTACATCAGACTGTGGGGATGATGTGGAACAATCACAAGAGCAGATCCCAATATGTAGCCCCTGTATTATGACTAGTTTAAGCCTGAGAAATGTGATCTTTATGAAAGCATTGTATTGAGCTTAAAATGATAAATGTTGGAGTTTCTCCCCACTATTGGTAAACTAACGTTCACCAGGAGTCTCTTGAATTTATCCTTAAATTTAAAAACGTTTTGATACATTGAGACACAGTACTTTGCGATTATATCCTCTCACTGGGCACCACTATTCACTGGGACACTTGCTTCCTTAATAGCCAGGATGTTCCAACCAATTTAAAGTAGGGCTTAGTTCTTCTTTAATCTCATGATTATCCCAAGTGCTGGAAATCACCTAATTTATCAAGACTGAACTTCGTTGTCACGGGAGCCTGTACCACAGCACCAAAAACGGCTATTTAGTTTGGCAAATGCCACAGTTGCGTATGGATTCAGTTTGCCTTCCTCATTTCAAGTCCCAGAATGCGTTTTTAATCCCCCCAGCTGCAATCCTAAATAGGGATTAAGCGAAAGGAGTGGTGGGTAGCCCGCGTTGACGGCTTCACCTCGCCTGCATCACAAGGTGTTCCTTTTTCAGCCCCCTTCACATGATCCTGTGAAGGCTTGCCTTATCTCCGCAGTCCACACCGGGCCCAGGCCTGATTGTGTCCTTGCTCAGAGTGGGTCCAGTGGACGTGCCTCAGACCGCTGCCTTTTGTCCGCAGAACCAGAATGTCGGGAGGTCTCCACTGCCTTCCCTTTAAGATTAGACCAGCCCTGGGATAGATATGGGCAGAGGAGTTTTAGGGAGGAGTGAGGTCACGCGGAAACCTTTACTGGCTCCATTTACTGCAGGATCTAAGTGAGATGGGGTTTATTTTGTAGTTTGTCTGCTATTTCCCTGGCTTTACCAGGATTTTACATTCACGGTGTCCAAAAAATATTCCTGCTTATTTTGCCAGATGGATTAGTGTATTCTGAATCACAACTTTCTGTGAAATTAACTTTGGACCTCTGAGTCATCCACCAATGTTGATAGGTTGGTTGAAATTAAATGTGTTTGGACATTACTGCCGTTCGTACACTGTCAGCAGTTTGCCAACACCGTTCTGGGACATGCAGTCCCATGCTTCATGCTTAAACACCGGCAACACAAAAAAGCCTAATTTCCCTCCGTCCCTAGCCTCTCGCACCATCTGCAATTACATCTCAATGAGTGAAACTCTGCCCCGTCTTTCCAAATCGCATTCCACTTGTGTTCGGTGGTAACCTTCGTTTCTCAGCTTTTTGGCCTGCATTTCCGTCTTTTAGGTCCCAATGTCAAGAGTGGCCTTCGTTGATTGATTGATTTGTTGGTGGATTGACAGCGACACCTGAGTCCTCTGCCGGTTCTTTTGTTAATTTCGCTCATTCAAGTTTGCTTTGGGTTTTTCAGCCCTGGTATCTCTACCCCTGGTATCTGTTGATTATGAGATTGAGAGTATCACACCTTGTATGTAGCGATGTAGCTATTTCACATATCTGTAAACCAAGTGGTCTACTGAAGTTTTAGATATTTTACTTTGAGCTAAGCTGCAGCACGAAAGTGGGTTCTCACCTGTATGGATTACCTCTAGGGGCACCTGACAAGATCATCAAAACACATGAGTCGGTGTAATACTGGCAGGTCCGTACTTGGGCTTACAGGTTCTTTTGAGGGACATGATTGAAGAGTCATCACCTTACCACCTCATGTGTGCTTCGCTTCGTGTGTTTATAATAAAGTCGTTGAAGATCGTAGTTAGTGTTAATCGAAGAGCGATCATGACAAACTTCACGCCTCAACATAAATGTGTTGACAACATTCAAAGTTATAATTGAAAACAGTCTGTGGGGCTTATGTTTTTGATCCTCATGTGTCTTAACCCCTGGATGTGTCCAACCCTTACATTGCCTTGCAAAAGTATTCATCCACCCTTGGCTTTTTTCCTATTTTGTTGCATTAAAACCTGATTTTAATTGGGATTTTATGTAATGGACATACACAAAATAGTCTAAATAGTCTATAGTTTTTTTGTCTTATTTCTTGTTTGTTTCACAATAAAAAAAATATTTAGCATCTTGTGGTAGGCATGTTGTGTAAAGTGATACAAACCTCCAAAAGATCAATTTAAATTCCAGGTTGTAAGAGAACAAAATAGGAAATGCCATGTACATGTATCATGTAATACGCTGGCTGGCTAGCTACTTTTCTTATTGGGCTCTGCTGTTATAACTAGGCCTGTCTGCCCCTTTTCTGCTCTTCGGTCTGCTATGCTGACGTTATTCCCCCAAGCTTCTCTTCTCCCTCTCAGATATCAGCCGGATTTATTATGTGACATTGCTCAAAGAGAACTGTGTGAACGGGCCAGACATCCATGGCTAACATCCCTCTAAAGGTGGAGCAGTTCAGACAGGATGTGTCAGCATTGCTAATAATCTTCACGTCAATGACGAAACAATGACAGATGTGTTATTCTAGATATATTCAGAAAGCTGGTGGCTATATTTGTCCTGCTTTGCCTCTGTCTCCGGGTTTAAATATGAAATTTAAACCTCCTACGTCAGGTCTGCGGGATCTAAGGGACTAACCGGGGCGAAGCACTAAGCGGTATTTGACATTCACAGCCTCATGGAAGCGCTTTCGTGTCATCTGTCGGGTTAAAAGTTACTTCACGGGACACTGTACCTTCAGTATTGTTGGGGTTGAGACTCCCTCTGTGTTTTTCCCTTGATAACAAGTTCGCGGATTTCCGATGTGCCCTGCGAAGGGATGTAACCAGAGGGCTGAACGTTTCTGTAGAGTTTTTAAGTCACCGCTCAAGACACGACAAAAACACATTAGAGCATGTTCAATCTCTACAGTCGGTTCTCATTAGGAGCGTGATGCATTCAAGGCTGATTTTTATTCTTAAACGGAAAACACGGCATTGTAGTGTTGTGTAATGATATTGCAGTTTGGAGACCAGAAAGGAACAGAGGACAAAGATAATTGCACTCTCCCTGAGAGGGTACAATTGTACAAACACTCAGCTCCCTCTTTGTTAACGAACAGAATGGCGATGTGGCGTGTTTGGGAAACACGCAGGTCATAGCAGGTTTCTTTTAAGGAGCGTCCCGTCGCTAACTGCGTGCAGGTTTTTCGTCACTCGCCGGCATAGAGGGGAAGATTGTTCGCTTGTTTTAAAAAGTTGAAATGTGCAGGTTGTGGGTGGGGATGGAAGTCTTTAGTGACGGATGAAAAAAAGGTCTTTGAGTGGCGCAAGCTATGTACCGTTGCTAAATGTGCTACATGCAGAACAGGAGCAACGCATCCCCCTTATCTGACACAGTAGGGGCTCCTGTATTAAGCACATTAATGCCTATGTGTCTTCCCCATAATCATATTATGAAGTGCATGTGATCCACAGGATCAATTTTTTATCCTGAGAATTACAGCGCTATGGGTGTCGCCATGGAAAGTAATTGGTTAGCCAATTAGAGATGGGAATCTTTTTTTCTGCCTCTTCTGCCCTTTTACCACGAGAGTCTATTTAAATGAATCTGTGCGGTCCCAGGCCATCTGGTCATGTCGGTTAGTTCTGGGGGGCTCTTATTGTACACGTTGAGGACCGGGAGCACCGAGTTGTATCACTGACAGTAGGGGCAGTGTTAAACTGGAGGGGGCGGGCGCACAGTTTTGGTAAAACTGCTCAGGGTTGCTGTAAAATCAGCAGGCCGTGCTGCTGACTTCTGCGGAGTGCCATTCGAGCTGAACCGTTTGCAGAATAAACTGTCGTTTTATTTATTTTTTTAAAATGAAAATAACTTTAATTAGGGTAGGAGGTCGGGCATGACAACGCAGCCTCCTTCAAGGACGTTTTTCCCGACTTGTTATTGTACAGCTGCCGTGTTGCGCACGCCGCGATAGAAAGCGCCCGCTTCCATTTTTCAGGGTTCCTGAATAGACTCAACGACAGCTCTGAAGAATAGCGGTGTCCCAAACAACTTCAGACATTAAAAAGGGGCGAAAAAAAAGCAAACACAAAAGCCCCCTTTTCTTCCACTGCTTTGACACAAATGTCCATCTTCCTCTTTGTTTAGCCCCTTTTCCACCCCCACCCCCACCCCCCCCACCTTCCCCGATTGCTCCAGCAAATGTGGTTTGTATAGATTAGTGTACTCGGTTGTTTCCTTGAAGTGTGCTTAATTGCATGCTTTTCCGCTAATAAATAGCTGTAATTAAATGGGCTTCTTCAGGTGCTGGCTATCTTGCATCGGGCTTGCTCACCAACCAGACGTCTGCTAGCCTTTCACTGGATTGTGCGGATGTGCGAGATGGCTTATCGAGAGACGGCCGCGCACAGCCCGTTCCCCACCGAACGGCTGTAAAGAGCCCCGCACAAAAGGGCCGAGCGTTATAATACAAAATTATCGATGAAAACCGGGCATGCATTATTCAGTGCTGTCCTTGGCTTACTAAACCGAGGTGTGAGGGCCGGATGCTCGTAAGGAGGAGGGGAAAGAAGAAGAGAGAAAAAATTGATGAAATCGTATCCGTGATGCAAGAGCTGTGCTGGGACGGCTGGTCAGGTGCGCGCGGGACGGGTTTGTGTGCAGACGTAAGCCCGAAGCCACTCTCTCCGAGTGCACCAGGAGGACAATCGGATCCGGGCGGGTTGCAGACGATCGCCGCGCTCTACTGAATGGGGGAGCCGGTCCTTTGATCCACGGCTCTTGTTCGCTGCGAGCTTTCTTAAAGGTGACTCCCGGACCCGAGAACACCTCCCCGCCCGAGAGAAATTCAAACCCGCCCCGGCGCGATGAAAAGGCGTCTAGACAGACGAATCGGAGCTCCTGTGCCGTCTGTAAAGTTGCCCGGGCTGATCGAAACAGCCAGGTTGCCCTTAAAGAAATTACTATTTTATGCACTCCCCGCTAATATTTCATTTTTAGCAATGGGACATGGCGCCATTGACTAACTCTCCAATGACCTCCTCTCTCGAACTGTCCCCAAACTCAGTTGATCCCGAGGTCAAACCCACAGTATGGGTGTCACTCGACTATATTCCATTTCTGGACTGCACCATAAACACTTTGTGATTACAGATGTTTGCTTTTGATCATAGCTTTAGTTGATCAACAGACCAGACTATTGGAGAGCTGGCTTTACCCTAGACTGTTGTATCACCTGGTCGTATCGATGTTTGTGTACGTCCTGGCACGTGCGGGCCCAGTGTCTGTTCTATCGGAATGATCAGCGGGCCGATTTCCGGAAGGTACCGCTCTCCGTCCCGCTGTAGTGGCGCCCCCTTGTGCTTACTGCAAGGGAAGCCTTGGCAGCCTGTGGCCTGAGGGGCTCCACCCCGTCAGCTGTCTTCCACCCTGTCGACTGCGACGGAGATGAGGAAAGACCCCCCCCCCCCCCGACAGGCATTCGGGCCAGCTCTGCTTCCATGGTTTTCCCATTGTCAGACCTGTTATTTGTGCACGTATTGAGGGGGGGGGATAGCTTGTAATTTACTGTGTTGTTCCTTATCTGCGAAATAACCGGGTATCCTCTCAAATTAGCGAATATATATCACCGCGTCGCTAAAGCGCGACGTCGTCGTATATCCGCGCAGGTAGGAGATCCTGACGTCCTTAGTCATAACTCACATTGAAAGCACCTTTGAAGGGAAGTTTGCTCAGGAACAGATTGCCCTGTCATGTTGAACACGATGAGCACAACTAGCAAAGGCTTCACGGCAACAGCTGTTTGTCATCCCACCAAATGCTTTAGCTCATTATTTTGCGCTCCATCTCACAATTTAATACTGAATAATAACATTTTATACTACTTTTTTGTTTTCAAATAGAACCAAAATTGGTAGAAAGAAATGGTGGAATTAATTTTCTTCTTTGTTGTTGAAGAAGAAAATGCGTAGAATTCGGTTAACGGTTTGCCGATATCGGGGCTATTTGTGAATTTGAATCCCCCGCACACGCCATTTTGAAGGACGTGTTCACGAGGACATGTGCTTCTCTGAGGAACTAAAGGGGCTACCACAAAACGGATCACAGTCCGTAGTTTAGATCGCACATAGTAAAAGCAGGATAAACCCAGGGAATAAGAATAAAAAATAATCCTAAGTGGCTGGTTTCAGTCGGGGGGAAAAAACGTGGAAACTCAGAAGCATAACGCGCAGAACGTTGAAGATTAATGTGCCGTGGGCCTGAGAGATGCAGAGGTGGGGTGTTGTGCGTTCCCCCAGATTCACCTCTGCTGCCTGTGTAAATTAATATATAACCTATACATTACTAATTAACGGACACGCTAAGTCAGTCACACTGACGGCGGTGCCAGAGTTCAATCATTCGGCCCGAGGGGAGAGAATGGGAAAAAAATGAGGCCTGCTTTCCTCCGTTTGTTGGCAGGGCCTCCAGGAGTGGTCGCACTGGATCATTTTGAGAACTGTCAGTTCTTCTCTATCGGTCTGTGCCTCTTGGCTCGATGTGGCCTCCATCTTTCACAGTTGTGGGAACGTCCGGCGTCTACGCGGGCGGGCGGCTCCGGGGGCCGGTTCACTTGGGACCCCCGACATGGCTCCGAGATTTTTCCCTCCCTCCTCCTCATAGGGGACAACCCCCCAAGGGTTTGACATCTTTTGTTTACAGCGAGTGTCGCGTTGCTTTCAAGGTTTATTTTCAGAGGCGTGCAGTTTAGGTTTCCAGACAAGTCTGCACATGTTGCTGTTAGCATGGATTTACAGGCCTGTATATTTAGACATGTAAGGCTAGAAGGTGAAAACAGGCCCTTTTTTTTCTGCTCTTCAGTTACATTATATACTGTCTCCTTGAACCGTTCGAATGCTACAAAGTTGTGTTTTAAGCGGAGGAGTTTACCGGTGGTGTTCCTTGTTCGCTGTGGAAAAGTCCACAAAAAGATGGGGGTTATTAGCTCAGTGTGATTGGTGGATAGGAATTGGGATGGATGATGTGAACTCCTCGGGAACCCACACGGAGATACTGTGTCAGGTTTTTAGGCTACGACTAGCCCAGTGCTTTACAGATGCGCTCATAAAGGTCAATCTTTGGGTTTGCCAATGACAGAGAGTTCTGCAGTTCTGTAGCTGGTAAGGAACGCGGAACCTATCAGTCTTTCCTGGTCATTTTCATGCTGCGTCGCTTGGCCAAGCCAGCTTACACCTGGTGGTCCTCGCACCCGCACCGGATCCAGCCTCTTCCTGGCCAGCTGGTTCTTTGAGCGGCCTGGATCAGGCCACACTCGGGTGCTACCTGCGCGTGACGGAGGCGGGGCCGCGGCCTGGCTAGCCTTGGCACCTGACTGGGTCAGACTGAGGTAATCTGCATGTCCTGTCTGCCTCCGTCTGATAGCCAAGGGATGACTCATTCACCGGAGTGTGGAGGTGGGCGGCAGAGGGGATTTGCCGCTCGAATCAGTGGAGAGAAGAGGGGAAGAGGGGGGGGGGAGCATGATAGGGGAGGGTTACACACCCTGTGTGACACATACGCTGGTCAATGCAAAGTTGTTCAGACAGATGCAGCTTCTCAAAGCACCTTCCAGGGGAGTTCATTACCAATCTATTATTCATCGCTGTTCATGCAGGAGAGTGCATTTTGCATCGGATGGGAGATCGAAAATAATCTTCAAAGCCTACCTTTATCTGCATTGTGAGTAATAAGACTAATCTGTCATCAAGTGTTATATCATTATAGCTCTGTTATACTTACATTTGATCTTAGCTCTTATCTGGTAATTATTTATTTTCATTGCCTTCCCTGGTTCAGTAACTCTACGTTCTAAAGTGGCTAAAGGCGATTGGACCACTCAGCGGTTCAGATCCACGCCCTTTCTGGTCCACCTTTGAGCTAATGAAAAGCCAATGCCGTCGAGGGTTATTAAACCTATACTAATCCATTCATCCCCGCTGCATTCTCTTTTCGGACACCGCGCGCCGCACCCTTCTGACTGAGGTGCACAAGCGCCCCCCCCTGGAGTTGCGGTGTCTGTCCATTGTTCCCTTTTTTCCATCCTCCCACGTTCCCGTGAACGTCCATCCAGTCAGGCAGGTGTCTTTTAGTTTTTTTAGTTTTTTGTCCGAACTTGTCACCCTTTATCCCCCAGTTTCTACCTCATGGTTGAAATGGCCACCGTCACCTCCTTTCTGAAGAAGGAGGTTTGTTTAGTACAATCACCCGAGACGCAAAAGAAAAAGTTCACCCTACAGTTTGCCACTGACCGAAAATGGCTGTTCGGAGAGATCCTCTGTGCGGTCGTTGGAGCTAACAGATCCCGATGTCTGGCCGTGGCTCCAGAGCAAGCACAGCACGGTGTGAAGGGGATGCTGCCGTAAACGTCAGGACGGGCCGGGCCGCCTTTCTAGCACGTCGTTCAGCCGGGTTGACGTGGAAAGGATGTCCTCGGAGCTCCTCTGCAGCGAATGGAGGTCGCCTTTCATGTGGTGTCCCTGCAACCCTGTTTCAGATGGATATCACCCATGTTCATGGCCAGCATGACGTCACGCCGTCGCTGGCGGCTGGGCTTCAAGTCTCCTTCAGTACGTTTTCCCCAAGATGCCCGAGATGCCTGGGTGTTTATAATGAAGACGCGGGTTAAAGAAGGGTCTGATCTGTTTGTTTTTTTACTGGGCCATTCACAGGCCTCACATTTTGCCATGGACTCCACTAGACCTCTGAAGGTGTGCTGTGGTATCTGGCACCAAGACATTAGCAGCAGATCCTTTAAGTCCT
>JAOVYW010006823.1:0-11251 GCA_025775045.1 Hiodon tergisus
TATATAGGGCTGTTGAGGACACAGTTCTGTAGCTACTCCATTTTTCTTTTGGCTGTGCTTATGTCTGCAGAGTTACACTTTCATGCATGTTCAAAGGTCATTGAATCAGTATCATTTGAACATACAGAAGAAATATTTTTACAAGGTGTTCTTTTTTGTCAATATTACCTTATTTTCCTATTTTTCTCTGTAGACATATACGTTTGGGGAAACCGTTGACTGCTTTATTGGTTGCGGCTTTGTTCTGTTGGAATTAAACAAACAATAGAGTGAGTAAGTTGCATGTAGAGCTAAGCTGATTAAAGTGAAAAGTGAGCCCTGCTGTGCTGTAGGAGTCACAGCTCTTCCAGCTAGTCAGAGCCAGCTCGACCTGTTAGGGATTGGTTGAGCTGCTTGAAAGCTCTCAGTCACGTCATTTCAAAGCCAGCGCGTATGAGCATGCAGCTTATAGTTAGATGCAGAGCAGAGGCCATAATTTTAGGGGGCTGGCTGACCTTCATGGACTAAATTTTTTTTTGAGGGATCTGTGACAGATTGCAGGAGGAACTGTGGAACTCTTAACTCAGAAGAGCAGAGTAAGTTATTTGTGTCTTCTTTTTTCTCCCCGAGAACTGCAGGCTGAGTTGGAGTGGTGTGTTGAGGGGAAAGTCTAGTGAGGTCCCAGGTGGTAAAAATCGACTGCCGTGTGAAGTCTTATAAAATGTTGTAAAACTTGTTCCTGCCTTAAGATCTGCCCATTCATGCCGTGGTTGGGGAAATATAAATCACATATTTTTTCATGTTGCTCTGAATACATATTTTGATGTGTGGATTGTGAAATGTTTTATTTGATTTTCTTTTACTTTTAAAATGAATGTTCTTTTCTTCAAAACAAATACATTTTACAGTCAAGGATTCCGTTAACCGTTTTAAAATTAGATCAAATTTTGAGCAGTGAAAATGCAAGCCATGCATCATGTTTTACTTTGAATTTCTGATGTCTAAGAAAACGTTAAATTGTGAGGATTAATAATTTTACGTGTATGCTTAAAACAAATATATAATTTGACTAATGGATACTACATTAATTATAGATATATAAAGCAACAGTATTTAGTTCAGAACTATTACAAATTGAATTAATCAGCAATTCACAAGTGCTAAATTAAATATATTTTTAAAAAGCCCAACCGAAGAAACTTGGTGTAACTAAAAGACAACACTCTGAATTGTTTCACGCAGTGCCCATCCCAGTTCATAAGCCTTTATTATAAACCCATTAATATATATTTTGTGTGACTTATACAAAAATAAATTAATCAGAATTATTATGTTAATATATTATACATTAAATATATTTATGACTTATATGACAAAATGTATTTCACATCTGTAACTTTTATTTGTAGTTAATTGAATATATTGGTATCAGCGTTTGTTGAATTAATTTCAAAGTTAGACAAAATTTTCTAAGATTCGACAAATATGGGTAATTATGTTGCGGAATGTGTGGAGCATGAAACTGAAAGTAGCGCCAATGCCCTGTTTAGGATACATAGTTATCTATTTATAAAATATATATATTTTTTTTTATTATTATTATTATTGTGTTAAATAATGGGTTACAAATAATTGATATTATTGATATAATTAAAAGCATAAAGTCTGCTGGGTTGCATGACATCGATGTCAATGCCTTCTCTTCTGTAACATATCCTTGCAGCTTCTAACCTCTCAAATGCAAATAGATGCAAATAATTTAATTTGCGCTTCATTTCATTTATCGCATTCAAATTATGCTTCACAGGAGATAAAGGCATAATGACCACACAGTTTCACATGGTCTCGGTGAATAAAGACTAAACCATTTAATCCCTTTGGCTTAGTACAAGACTTCATAGTCATGTTTCTTTACATCTTTTATCATTAAAAATTTCTGCTAAGTAAGTTGTTGCTCAGTAACAGCATGTATTTTTGTAATAAATAAACCCAACAAGAGCAATTGAGAGAGAAAGTTGGATTTGGACATGTGAAAGAGTTTGGCTATTTAATTAATGGTGTACTCCAGAATGGAGCATGGAGCCACCTGCAAGTAAAAAATAAAGGAATAAAGAAAAGATAATGAACATGGCATTTAAAACCAAGCTGACTGAATGAGAAGTTGAATATTTCTGTACTCTTTTTATTTAGCAGAATAGCAAGAATTATCAAATGCTATGGAATGTATAAGACAGGAAATGGGCAATTAGAACTTTCGGGGGGGCCTGGAAAGAAATCTGCCCTGTTTAAGAAACTCGCTATTATATAAACATGTACAGAAAAAAGGAGATGTTACGAAATGTGTCTGCGTTTTGCTTTCTAATGCATGGGAATGCTCTAACAGGAATCATCAAAGCTATGGGATTCTTGCACATGACTGCGTGAATATTTTACGATGTCTGAGTACAAGGCAGAAGCTTTAATTTAAATGAAATAGTGTCTAACCAATGTGTACACTATGTTTATCCATGCACGCTTACCAAAGTGGGGTTATACTGTGGCACTATGGTATATAGATGGTATATTTGTCACTCTGTTGCACAGTTTGTGTATAAAAAGTCAGATCTATGTGTATTTTCAAAATATTATCAGTTATATAAGGTGAGGTTAAAAAAACAAACACAATATTGTACTTGAAATAAATAAAAACGAAAATAATTTTCTGAGGTTTGTTCAAGTAAGGTAAAGGTCCAGAAATCATAATTTCCTGTGTTTTTGTTTGAATTTTTTCTTCACTTGAACGTGAAAAATTTAGTTCCTGTCATTTTCCATTAGTCTGTATGCAAAAGTCAGTCCAGCCCTACTCACCTTCAAATGCTCGATTATTTGGATGTGTGTAATTTATGGGGTTATGTCCATATCACCTGTTTTTTCTCATTTTAATACTCCCAATCAGATGTTTGTTTATTTTGTACTCTCCTCCCTATGTTAATTACTAATCAGAAATACCTTGCATGCCTGGCATTTGAAAGCCAGGGTGAGCTACCTAATTGGTACCAGTAGCTACTTTTCGAAAATAGCTAAACGTTATTGGGTAGTTTTGTGGTGCAGGGAGACAAACATTTCCTAAAAATGGTGATATAAGACAGAGGTGGATCCATTTCATTAGGTTCCTACGTCAAGGACCCACACACCAAAAGTTTACTACAAAGACCTGTGTGTGCAGTACCCATTTTACTACCAACTGCTTCCTCAATTTGAGGATGGAGAAAGAAGATGATGCTGCAGCTATATGGCAACAGCAAGCGAAGCCCAGGACCAACAAGCGGCTTCAACCTTTTGCCAGGAAGAGGTTGAGGGCTTTGGAACTACGCTACAGTAAATACAGTGGAGCGAAGCCAGGGAACCCACTATATAGCTTGCTGGAAGCAAATAAATTTTGCACCCATCTATTATGTCATCACACAGCCAGCACAGCCACAACCACAAATAAGGACCCTAGGCAAACCAGGGCTGAAGATGAGCCATTACAATGGGACAGGCTACAGGAAAATGGAGCTGGTGCCAGGGAGCCAGGGAGAAGACTATTCCAGCTGGGGATGGCGGTGAAATTGCCAGTCCCCGATGCTGAGATGCCTTTTGAAAGCAACGTATCTGTAAATCATCACTGACCTTCTGGCCTTTGCTGGAATACAATCAGCACTCCAAGGAAATTCCAATATCCTTGCCATCAATCAAAATGTCGAAATGGAAGGATTTATATACAAGTATTTTGTGGTTGTAAACTATCATCATACAATTCTAAATCAGTTTCTTCTGGTTCATTCATGTAGGGCTGAATAGCCATAGCTGCCACCCCAGTACCATGTCACACGGTGTGTGTGGATTTGTTTACATGTGACAAAGTTAATAGGGTTTGCCATGAACTGTCGATCAAATGTAAACTAATGAGTATTTATTAAACTTAAGTCAACTACTACTAGTTGCCTGCATGGCAAACCATATGCGATAAAAATTTGTTTTTTTCGAAATCTGATCATCCTTTTTTTTTAAAAAACACAAAGGCAAATGCCTATTATTATTATTATTATACAATTATTATTTTTTAAACAGCAATAAAACTTTATGGGGATTTTTTTTTAATTGTAAAATTGCTTGAAAAAATGCTTCAAGTAAAACTTCTTTTTATCATTAAAGTGAAGTGTCATAATTGATTTTCATGTGTTTCAGTATCATTTGCCTACGTCTATGTGTAACTGAAGAACCACAAAGTGACTGAACCCTTTTTTCTTGACATTTTAGACAAGAAAGAACAGAATGGACTCTCATAATCGAGAAGGTGTAACAAAGGCAGAGTTTTTCCAACACTAATCTCTCATACCCCTATTTGCAGAAGGTGTTGGCAGTGTTCTGGTGGACTTAAACAAGGGCACTACAAGGACAATGACAAATGAATGGTGTTGGTTGTCATTTTCCCCCCAACTTTAAGTTCATATGTTGTAATACTTGGGCAATGTAATTACTTTTTAATTAATTTTTGTAATTCTCCTCTTAAAGCTGGATATGGCTTGTCATCTTGTAGTTCAGGAGCGATCCAAATTGTCGAAAGTGTTTATTATGTTCATTGGTCCACTGCATCAGCCTTTTCTGTTAAATTAGCTAAAATACTAATGTAGTATATGTGCTAAAATTATATTTGAATAAACCCCAGCGTTTCTATCACATTGCAGGGTTTTATTTCTTATAAAAAATATTTATTGTTCAAATGTATTAAGATTGTGGGATTGTTCTTGTTTATTCATAATGAATGTGTATTTGTTCTTTTTAGCTAATGAATTGCAAAACAGGTCAGAGGAAGACCGAGACAGCTTTGAAATCATGAACAAATTTGAATGCATATGCTTAAAAACATTTAGTCACACAACATTAAAAAATACTGTCTTCTCTAAATAAGACACTTTTTGAGGGTGAGTGGATCTTTTAATCCATGGTTTTACATCCTCTGGGCTTTGGTTTGGGAACTATTTGAATCTTAATTATAGTTTACTGGTGCAAGAATGTGAAAACATACAAACAGTTGAGAAGACATAAATATTAAATACAAAGCTGGCAAGTTGCCTAGCCTATTGTCACATATTAAAACCTCCATGTGAAAGTCTGGTTTTGTTTTTATAGCAGCCCGAGATTCCTGTCATAGTAACTGAAGGGTGGAAACATGAGTTAAGAGTTAATATCAGTTTTTCCTTTCAATATTTTAAGGGGCAATGTTGAATGCATAAAAGAAAGAAAGAAATATTGGAATAGACCTTGAGTTTTTGGTCTGACTGAATATACTGCATATATGTACATATTTAAATTAACCATTAAACTGATGTCACTGAATATATTATATGTATAAATATAATATGCACATTTTCCACCCTTTTACATGAAATTCCTCCCTTTTACGTGAAATTAAATATTCGTAAAAACGGCACACTGAAATGTAGTTTATATAAAACCCCATGTATTACTATTATAAAATCTACAAATACATTTCAAAGAATCAGTGAATGCATTTATTGTCATATTAAACCATTTCAGACTGTATTGTGTGGCTCACCACTTTAATACACAAAGCTGTGGCCTGTGTTTATCTTTATTGTGTGGATTGTGGATTGGTATACCCGCTATAAAGGGCAGGTAATACACCACCCCTACCAAAACTCTGCATGCTGCTTTTATTCTAATTTCTTAAGTAAAGTTTGTGAACATTTCTCCTGTTTTATTGTTTTGCTTTTAAAATATTTAAAGTATCCAGTAATGTATAAATAACTGGAAGTGTAATCTGAGTGTCATGGTATGAAATTTCAGGAGGGGGACACAAGTAAGTTCTTTGAATTTCCTCTTGGGGATTAATATTTTCAGCAACAGGTACAAACAGGTCGACAAGCAAAAAGAAACAAAGACATATAAAGACACAGTAAACTAAGAATTAACACGAGACAATATGCACATAAGCTACTGTGCTGTACCTCAACAACCAGCAACAGATTACATTAAATCATTATAAATTATTACAGCTGCTAGGATAAATGACTTCCTGAACCTCTTATTGGAACACTTTGGTCTCCACTAAAAGTGCTCTGCTGCTGCTTTATGCTTCAATGAAGGAGCTGGGCTTCCTAACTAGCAAAAGACTTGATTTTCAGCACCCTCAGCTTTTCAAGCATGACCATAAGGGGGTCAAGTGCCAACTCCATGGTGAAGCCAGCTTTCTTCATCCGCTTATTGACCCTGTTAGAACCTCAACACCCCTCCCTAACACACTGCAGCATGAAAAAATGACACTGATAAAACATGCTAAACATCTTGGTACAAATATTTAAAGACCTGAGTTTCCTTAAAAAGAAAAGTCTAGCCTGACTACTCTAGTAACAGTATTTGTGCCCAAGTCCAGATTGTTGTCGATGTGGATCCCAAGAAACTTTTAGTAGTACACAATCTCAACATCTACACCCTGTATGCTGACAGGGGACACCGCCCATTTCCTCTTCCTGTAATCAATGACCAGCTCCTTTGTTTTGCCAAAATTGACCTGCAGGCAGTTGCTGACACACCATGAAACAAGGTTTCCAACACGTATCGTCCCCATTGCTTCTACAGGCAAATACGAAGGAGTCATTCAGATAACTTCTGAAGGTGACAGGATCCTGAGTTGATGAGGAAGTCAGAGGTTTACAGTTCACAGGGTGAACAAGAAAGGAGACAGAACCGTGTCCCGGTGTGCTCCTATGTTACACAACTATATCTCAGACATGGAGTTTTGTAATTTTACATACTATGGCCTATAAGTGAGATAATCAAGTACCCAGGAGATTGTGGTAGAATTTAGCTGCATGTTCTCCAGCTTCTGCCCTAGTTGGCAAGGTTGTGTGATGTCAAATGCAATAGAGACCTCAAAGAACATGACCCTCACAGAGCTACCAACCTTAAATCCTGTGAAGCATAAAAAATGTCATCCTCCACACCAATGCAAGCAATATGCAAACAAGAGGCATCTAAATGTTAAAACGTGCCGTTTCAAGTGTGTTAAAACTATTCTTTCATAGGTTGTCATAATGTGAGAGGTGAGGGCAACAGGTCTAAAATCTATTTTAGGAACAGGTTCAATACAATATATTTTCCACAGTGAGTGGACTATATGGAGAGAACTCAATGTTAAATGCTAAAAACGTCCTGAAAAACAGAACATAGCTGTTTGGTACATGGTCTAGGTCTACTGCCGTCAGGCTCAGCAGCCTTTGACTTAAGATGCTCATATCACTCCCAATCTGGGAGTAATAAATAGAGTAGTAGTAATAAAAAGAGAGCTATTGTCCATGTCCATAGTGACTCCATAGTGACTCTGCTGGGGGTGAATAGATGGGGGAGATTTCAAGGATTGTAAAATTTATTTTAAAACTTTATTATTCCAGTAACCATCAGAAAAAAAACATTGTGCTGCTTGTATCCTGATATCATTCTCATTCCGTTCCTTTCCAGGCTTCCTTCTGTAGGTGTTCTTCCCCTCTGTGACCCTCCTTTTCAGTTCTCTGTGCATGCTTCGCTTCTTATGAAAATACTTTTTCTTAATGCCTTTAGATGCCGTTTTTAAACTTTTTAACCTCTGCATCCCAAATTTCTGGTCATTCTTATTATTGGGACAAAGAGATAAAATGAAGACAGTTTAATCTGGCTAGCCGAAAGAAGCCTCTGCCAATTGCGTGCCTCTCACTCACAATGGGAGGCAAATGTCAAAATTACATAAACGGGACCAAAACAAAACTGACAACCCACTAATCGTTTTTTTTTATGCTGTTTATTTTAAGTATTTTAAGTATCTGATTCAAAAACAAGGTCAAAAGTGTCGCAATAACGTGTTTTATATTTTTAGTATATTTTGTCATTGATTGTATGGTGGGTTTATTCAAGTTTATTAATGCTTATTTATGGTACATACTCTGTATTAGCACTTTTATTTTAGTTAAAAGTAAATAAAATGCTCAATTTATCACTGTTACATTGGTACAAGCCTGGGCATGGGTACATGTAGTTAAGGGGTTACATCAGGGGCTGTAGCAGGCATGTTTGAACCTTTTAATTTGTGTAAGGAATGTCTACTTATATATATGTGAGCACTGTACATATCTGGATTGGATTCTAGGGACAACTGCACCCACTGTAAATAAATCAGGTGAACTACAATAATTTACTACATGTTTAATATGACTTGAACAATTAAATACTTAACGACCAGGTCCACGATTGGAATATATTTTTTAAAAATTATGAAATTCCACTTTCCTATTCGTATAACATTTGGTCATCAGCTATATAGAAATTCTAAATTTACTTGGTTGAGAAGTGCTTTCACTCAAAAGGTGCTTAATTCGTATAAAGGGGTTTAACATGTGAAAAGGGCAAGAATCATTCCTAGAGACGATAATCAGCAGTTGCATACAAACTTTGTAATGAGGTTATCCTTAATGTTCTCTTATACTTAGAAAAATCCAGAATTGATAAAGTACCCCTGTATAGAAAGGGTAGATCGTTATCTGGAGTATTGTTGTGGGAGATTTTTTTCCCCTTTCAATCAATAAAGAGTCCATGGCCAGAGTCACAATTATCGTGTAAATCTCTATTAAAAGGCACAAGCAGCAGAACACATAATCATGGTCACGTTGAATGTATAAGTTCGTCTGGAGTCTTTGCTGATTTATCTTAATTAGTCCAATGTCAATAGACCTGTCCAGTGATGCTGTTTTGTCATTTGCTTTTTTCCTTTTATCTGCACCAGGCTCTTAACATTTGGGGACTTGAATACACCTTCCCTCTCAAGTAGAAAATCAGAAGATGAACAAAAATGCCTTTTCTTGGGACAGCAGGAGAGAGAGTGTGAGTTCCATCTCTGTGTTAGTTATTATCCAGTGTTTTTATGTAATTGCAGAAAGTACCCAGGCCTTCTTAGGCCTACAAGAACATACTGGATAGATCTTCATGACAGACAAATTGTGACAAATTAAATATATCTGAAAAAATTATAACCATCTCCATCCAAATTACTTAAATTCATCTAGGAAATTTCTCACTTTTTCTTGGACTTTTCTAAATAGTGCCATATACCTTTTTAATTTTGAGAGCTGTGTTTTAAGTGTGCCAGTTCATACATTGAAGAACCCTGTCTTTCTGTGAATAACAGAGACATGGCAGTCTTTATATGAAGACAAAAGAAATGCCATGGCTATGTAGCATTGTAAAGAATGGCTTATACTACAGTGTCTACCAAAAGTATTCATCCCTACTTATAATGTCATATTTTTATTAATTACAAATGTGTAGTATTTACTTTAAAATTAATTAATTAATTAATTTCGATTAAAAACTGTAATGATCAGACTGAACACTTATATTCAACGGAGATTAAACGTCATTCAAACTTTCAAAGAAGAGACTCAAGCACTGGTAAGCTATATATTTTTTGTTAAATTCATTAAATAATATTGCTATCAGGTGTGTCTCAACCATAACAGGTCAAATTAAATTAAAATTTATATTTTGATTAGCATCAAGAGCACTCTTAGCAACTTTGAAAAATAAAATGGCTATTCACTACGACTATGCTGTGAAAGGAAGAAAAAAAAATTTTGAGAAATATTTTGTCAACTCCATAAGAAGTCAACTCCGTCAGATATTCCATCTTATAATAATCAACACGATTTATAAAATGACTTTATGTCAATAAAAACGTTTCTATGGTACACCTAATTTGTGTTCTTTGTGTTATAAATGATATGTTGTTCATCACAAAGACAAATTACATTATCAACAGAAATTGTAAGTGGGGAACATTATAATGGTCTTTATTTCTTATATATATATAACAAATAAATATAATAATATCATAATGACTGTGGCATGCTGATTGGAGCCCCGCCGTCAGCCCTGGGAACACACCCAGTCCAGACTGATAGCCAAGCTGCGGTGCCCCACCCACAGCAGGAATTTATTATTCAAATTATACAACCACATTCAGGTATACAATGAGGTCCTGGTTCCGTGGCACAATAACAATAATAATAATAACAATTTTTCCTCACTCTCTCTGCTAGGTTTCCGATGACTCGTTGGACTCTCCTGAGTCCAGCCCAATACCAGGCACAGAGTCGTTCCAGGTGAGGAGACTCTCTAGTCGGAATCTCCAGCTGCCCCCACTGGCCTTCAGGCAGGCAGAGCAGTATGATTGGGACAGGAAGCCTGAGTCGGAGCCCCTCTTCCGACCTACCAGCCTAGCTATTCGGACACCTCCACTGATAGCAGTCACATCCGCTGATACCAGCAGGTTGGTGTTGGGCTAATTTATACAATACAGCTGTTTATTGAGAAAAATTGGAAGCTGCTAAGAAAAGGCCAAATCTCAGACTGGCTAATAAAAAGAATATATTTAGATGGGCACTGGAAAAAGGAAGATTGGAAAAAAAGTGTTATGGACAGACGAGACTGGTTTTTATGTGGGTACTATTTAACAAAGCTGCCAGCTGAGAACCTGTGAGGCATCTGTTTCTCAAACTAGACTCTCTGATGTATTCTATTTATATTATGGTTGGAGCCAGTTTGCACTGTTCTGTGAAAGGAGTAGTAAACAGCGTTGTACGAGATCTTGGCAATTTCTCGCATGGAATAGCCTACATTTCTCAGAACAAGAATAGACTGACGGGTTTCAGAAGAAGGTTCTTTGTTTCTGGCCATTTTGAGCCTGTAATGGAACCCACAATTGCTGATGCTCCAGATACTAGTCTAAAGAGGGGCAGTTTTATTGCTTCTTTAATCAGCACAAAAGTTTTCTGCTGTGCTAACATAATTGCAAAAGGTTTTTCTAATGATCAGTTAGCCTTTAAAAATTATAGCAAACACAACATTCCATTGGAACACAGGACTGAGGGTTGCTGTGCGCCTCTGTAGATATTCCATTAAAAATCAGCCATTTCCAGCTACAATTTCGATTTAATATTAACATTAACAATGTCTACAATGTATTTATGATCAATTTTATGTTATTTTAATGGACAAAAAATATATTCCTTCGAAAACAAATGAGGTCAGACACTGATGTTGGACGAGAGGGCCTGGCTCGCAATCTACGTTCTAGTTAATCCCAAAGGTGTTTTATAAGGTTGAGGTCAGGGCTCTGTGCGGGTCAGTCAAGTTCTTCCACACCAAACTCATCCAACCATGCCTTTATGGACCTTGCTTTGTGCACTGGGGCACAGTCATG
>JAOVYW010006824.1:0-11250 GCA_025775045.1 Hiodon tergisus
AGTATAGACAATAGCATTTTGTGTGTGTGTGTTGCGTGTAATGTAGGACTGGATATTTTGCGTCTCTCTCCCTGATGTAAAAATGAACCATGTTTGACACATGAGTCCAATGAATGGATCTGAAAACCATGCCTTGTATTTCCTTTTCTTTAAACGACTATCGTGTGATGACTCTACAAGCCATTCACAAAGCATGGCGTTTTTGTTCATTTTGTCCGGGAATAAGGTGTCAGTTAAATGGCTTAGTAGTGCCTGGGTCCACACATCTTTTTATCAGGAGCCAAGCAGCATGCTCCCCATCAAAGAGACCTGCTGTCATTTGAACTGCTCAATTATTCAGGGACCCCTCAACAGCAGGTGAACCTCCTTACTGTTAGAATGAATGGAGGTGTGACTTACATGACCGACCAAGCCCTGTGCAGGCCACATATCAGGAGTATGTTTGGTTTGTTTCAAAATTTCCTCTTCCTATTCTTGGGATTCTGCAGTGCATCCAGAATTGAATTAGTCTTTCCACTGTTCCCTTAGCCCAAATTGTACTTAAAAAAAACAAATTTGTTTTTTTTAATGAAAAATATTTTGCCTGGCCTAAAGTATTTGACAGTTGAGAGGCGCAATCTACATTACGAATTTAGGCAATAGCCTTAACGACTTGCTTTCTGTTCCCATGTGAAATTCGAATGCACAACAATTATTGCACATTAATGTGTTCTTTACTGAACTCTTAGTTTCTGACATTTACTGACACTTGAGTGTTTGACATTTAAAATGTTTGGATTTCTGCAGGAGAACAGGCAGTGCATTAAACTAAATCACTGCTTGTAGCAGCATCTTGCCAGGGGCTTTTTGTACAGACTGCTGTTACTGCTTTGATATTTGAGGATGTTAGACGGGGGTTGAGCCAGCAGTGTGCCACACACACTGGAAAGAAGTCACTCTCCACTCGGTCACTCCCGCTTCACAATACACACCAACTGGCCTTTGAACTGGAAGATGCTGCTCTTTGGAACAAGTAAGACCACGTAAAAGGTGTCTTTTAAAGAAGAACCCTTTGGTTTGGTCAATCCAGTGTACACATTTTTAAATCTTGGGCTCTTGCAGCCAACCTCAACAGTTCACATTGCAAGGCTCTCTATTGTGATCCTTTGTGTATGTATGTGTATCTGTGGAGGGGGGTCCTTGCCGAGCTTTTACAGGTAACCTGTCCTGCACCAGAGGTAAATTTTTCTGCCAGCTGATTACTGGCACAAGGGCGCCGAGAGACGGGCAAACTGCTGGGGGGGGGCGCATCCCTTATCCTTTATCCTTTATCTATTATCCAGCATGTATCCTCTGTACCATCGTTCTGTGTCAAGGGCAACGCAACCTCTACGGCAGCAATACCGAGCCCAGAGGGAAAGGCACCATCTTCCGACTTACAGACTATGCAAATTTAACTCCGGGTCACTGGTATGAGGATGTCAGGTTTAGCTCTCCCTGAAAAACAAAGGGAAATGCGGCCCGTCATCGTTTGTGAAACATCCGATCAAAACCAGGTGGAGTGTGAGAGCTTGCAGAGACGGGGACTCCACGCTTTCTTTGCTTTCGCCAAGGCCGTTTACAGATGTTTGCCGTTGAAATGATTCTAGCCAGATTAAATTTTAATCCGTAAGTGTGTAGTGTCTACTCATTTAAAAGCCATTATTCTCCCCGGAAGGAACTGCATTAAAGGATGTTATGGAGAGCTGAAAATCCTCTCTATAAAATGCACTTGCTTTATGCCAAATGGAAGGGAAGGGGAAGGAGATGGTGTGTGTGTGTGTGTGTGTGTGAGAGAGATCCTGCTTGTATAATTTAAACCAAGTGGTGTGGAATATTTAGATGGGGAACCAGATACTGCCATTTACGTAGCATCGTTTCATATCAGGAACTTGCACTTTCAGGTATCACTGCAGTCTGAGACCAGGCAACCGGTGTTCTAAATGTGGCAAAAGGGGTTATGCATTGCACAGATGCCACCACTTTAAGGTTTTGACGAGAACTCTTCAGACTATGCTGTGGGTATAGGATGTTATCTTTGTATGTCTTGTTTGTACAGTGGAATCTTGGGGCAATTGTGATTTGATGTAATGATGATGATGATGATGATGATCTTTTCCTCCAATCAATGTAGAAATGTGGTTTACCTTTAGCGATAAAGGAAA
Organism: Hiodon tergisus; assembly: GCA_025775045.1. Taxonomy (NCBI): domain Eukaryota; kingdom Metazoa; phylum Chordata; class Actinopteri; order Hiodontiformes; family Hiodontidae; genus Hiodon; species Hiodon tergisus. The sequence continues at coordinate 2,184 of JAOVYW010006824.1, forward strand.
AGGTATACTCCCGTCTACAGCATCTGAAAGCTTTCTGAATTCTGTTTCCTCTCAACCTAGCAGCTTTTTAAGTTTGTAGTGATAAAAAGCATATTAATTAAAAAAAAGAATAATAAAAAGTCAGTGGCGATAAAAGTATCTAAGAATGTGTGATTGTATTTGGAGTACAATTGTGCCCCACGTTGATCTAACAAACGCCATATGTTTAAACATATGGTAAATCTAATCTTGTGGTGCCAAACTAAAACAAGGAATGTCTAATTTAGCTACTGTAATATCCTAATAAACTGGCATCGGGAAGAAGAAACATTGCTTATTTTATATTAGATGTGAAGAGCTAGCTTTTGGTATTGTTGCTCCACTAAGATTATTCATAATAATAATAATAATAATAATAATATGCACACTTCAATGGCCAAGAAATTGCTGTATGAGATGTAGTACAGAAGTGGTATAGCCTCATTTTAAACTAAATTATTATTTATTCAATTGGGTTAAGTAATTCACACAGGTCAATTTGAAGTAGCAACCTTTTAGTTAGTTATTTTAATCCCTTTTTTTTTTGCAGGCCACAAGACATTGTGGTTTTATTTCTACCTTACCTGTTAATTGTTTAATTAGATAATTATTTGAATCAAGGCTTGCAAATACCTCTTGATATAGAGGCAACAAAGTAGTGTAGTGGTTAAGGTGATAGCCGCTGTGGGTGACAGGGTCCGCTGGTTTTTGAGCGGCCTCTCGATTTAAAACGTGATTTACACCTGAAAAAGCAGTCTGCAAATTCCTGATCCAGCTAATCAATTAACAGATCAGGTAGAAACAAAAACCACCTCGCTGGCTGTGGGAGCTGTTTTTCGTTTAGTTTTTTTAAAGTCCTTCTGCTCTCTTATTGGGTGTCAATTGGTCATGTTGGTAATGTCTTCTGATATTCTGATTACCACCATTCCATGATCATCATTCATTGTGTAGAATTGTTGACTGATTTACCAAGCTCAGCCTGACTGGTACCCTAAACACCAAAGTTGCTCACCAACCACTTTAACCCAGCACAAAAACAACCTCGCTGAGCGTCACTGACACAACTCCAGCTTTCATTTCAACCTTCTATGGTTATTAAAGCCAGAGGCTGTTTTATATCTGGTGGAAACCATCCACAGTAAAATATTCGTCTGTGTGAGTTTCAGAGCAACCCTTCCACAAGGTATTATACTCCACCGTAGACGGAATGGGGGTCTGATAAAAATCTATGCGGAGGAAAATGGTTGTGGGAGTTTTTTTTATGGGGCCCTGGGGGTATTTTATTTAGTCTTCTTTTCCATAGGATCCCACGTTGCCTAAACATTGCCTAAACGCTCTTTTCTCCTGACCTTTTGAAGCTGGAGCTAGGACGCGAGAATGTTTTTCTCCCGGTGATAAGTGGAGGACTTTTCTGTGGGTGGTTCTTTGCTGAAGTGGGATGGGGGGGGGCATAGATTGCATTGATTAAGCACCTCTCTTACCAGGGCTAATGTTTCCCCGCTCGATATTTTAAAGTAATGTTAGAGGTATGTTAAAGTAATGTTAGAAGTACTCGGAGGTAATGTAGAGAACACAATGTTTGTCACAGATGCACGGTGAAGGAAAAGTCCTCTGCTTTCCAGGGCTCTCTGTCTTCAGTCTCTCCCAGGATTTTATTTTAATTTTTACCTTCTTACTTTTAAACATTATGTATGTTTGGCTTTGTAGTTTTTAATGTGATAAGATAGATTCTCTAAATTGTGGGAAAAAACGAGTATGAAATCCAGGCGTCGATTATGAAATTGTGATTGAATTACAAGTAGTGCTATTTGTCCAAAAGACAAATGGAGGGGGGAATTCTCTTATGACATAGTAGCACAGTTTGTCTTTTTCCTGTTTAAAGGGATCGATTTATTGTACAGGTCTTTTTCTTTTTTTTCTTTTCTTGCATACAAATGCCTTATTTTAGTTTTTCTTTCTAATTTTCTGCAGGAGGTCCATGACATTTTGCGGGAATATGAGCTGAAGTACTGCTACGTGGACAGGAACAAGGGAACAGGTAATATTCTCCAATTCTTAGTGCCGCCTGTAGCAAGTAAGTGCCGTGTTTCGCCAACGCGGAATATGTCAAAAAGTGCTTTAAACCTAAGCTAAACCCAGCTAAATCCTACGTTCACTGACACGACAGAGAAGCTGACGGACAACTTTTACAACACGTTTGCTCTTGATGATGGTGGAATCGCAAGGTTGACGGTTTTAATAAATAAACCATTAATGGAAAATATCTTATCAGGTGGACATTGCACCCATGGCAAAATCAGTTGGTCACGTACAAGAATGTGTCCCTTTTTGTTGGTTTAATTTTATTTTTTTCAAGATGTTTTTGGACCCCAAAAAAGCCCTTTTTTCAATTAAATGGCAATTGCATGCACTAATGATAGTAATACTTTCTAGTCTAGTATCTTATGTTGTAAATGAAAGCTTTATTTTTTATTAATCAAATTTAAATGAATCTGATAATATATGAAGCAATTAACATTTAAAAAATGAGTATAACAGTCCCTGATCCGGAGACACTGCGATTGAAAAGGGCATTATAGTTAAGATGGCTCCATAATTCCGAAAATCTTTCTTTGCGTTCCGAAGGATCACAATGCGTTTGGAATTATTTCTAGACTTTCCTTAGAAAAGATCTGGACGGATTTTAACTCCTCTTATTTAATTTTCCTATTTCTGATTTAACATAGCCCCATTAGGGCACCTAAGATGAAATAATGTATGTTGTTGCCGGTTCTTGAAATCGCTGACATTTAAATCGCTGACATTGACCCAGGCCAATGATTGAGCAGCCCTTAGGTGGGCACCAGAGAAGCCATTAAAGAATCGGGTTCAGCACCTCTCCTAATGGTGCAGCAGCCGTGCTGAGATTACAGCTGGCAACCTTCTGTTTACAAGTCCCACATTTTGACCACTCCAGATGGCCCTGTGTAGGAACACTTGTAGGAACCCCACACAAATAGGCTACACAGAGCGGCCTTATTGGGTGTACGATGGCCAGAATGTCTGGTCCGCTGGCGGGCTGTGTGAACAGTTGGGTTGTGCAGGGGCCAGGACTTCCAAGCTCAGAAACCTTGGAGCAGTTGTTGCTATTCACTGTTCTGAGTATTCGCTGACTGTGGTGCCACGGGCCGCCTTAATCAGCCTGAAGTAAGCCATCTCGGAGCACATTGGGGCTAGATTAAGTTGTTCGTTTGTGAGGATGTTATCTGGCCCTCCGTGCCAACTGCCCCCTGCCCTTAACCCACTCAACATATGCTCTCTCCACCCTGGTCTCGGACAAGCCGTTCCACAGAATTTAAGACATTCTCTAAGAAGTGGTTAGCTTGTGCAAAGTCTTGTACAAGAGGATTTAAAAGAACTGACAACAAAGATATGATTCCTTTGATGGGTAGTCTTTTTTATGGGTATTGAAGAACCTGCCTCGTGTTTTATTGCACACGTTGCCACCATGTTGCAGTGCCGTATGATTGTAAGAGAAATGCGTAGATTCTTATTCTGAATTCCATTTTACTTGAATCATTTATATCTAGACAGGCCATTAAGACAAAAACTCATCATTTTTATGTTAATGTGAGTATCCCTGAAATAAAGTCTGCAACGCAAAGAGCATATTCTGGTGCTAGATGTCCGTTTTAATTAGTGGGCCTTTCAGCTGCAGATCTGGCGGAAGTACTTTCCCCTTTTATAATCAACAATATTTATCCTTTGCCCCTCTTGTAGATTTAAGTGAGCGAAAGCGACAAATGTACTGCATACCAATGCGAAGAAACGCAAAGGCCCCGCACAGACAGACGCACACATACGTGTGCAAAAGGCATTGATTTACAGTTTGAATTCATTGTTATCTGGCCTGCCAGTTGTCCATCCAGGGGCTTAAAACATAAATGCTGCTTGTTTCCCATTGAGGGCGCACTGATGAAATTCCAAAGGTATGTGGAGCATTCCGGCCAGGCAGGATGTGACAATGGAAGCGGTCGCCATGGTAATAGGGTTAAAAAATGGGACTTTTGTTTGAACTGCACCGTGTAATAATGGAGACAACAGGATGTTAAAGAGCTCTTCTTGGCACAATGCAAGCTGCAAAACATTTTAAAGTTAGATTTGACACAGATTGTAAAGACCATGAATGTTGCTCTTGGAAATGAAACTATTTGTCATAATTAGCATATGATTTACCCAGTGTCATCTTATCATCCCAGTTGGGTGATGTATGGGTTTAAGTTGTGCCTGCAGTTGGGACTCTGGCTTTTAGAAAATAACTGTCATATTATTCGAGATGTGTGGCAATGGCACAATAATTTCATGACTGCATTTAAAGCCTCTATTGAATTACTTCAGCCTGAGAAACCCAACTATCAGGGGAAGCTGATATACCTAAAAGCCATCTCTTGTTCACAATTGAACTTAATATTGACTTGCACTCAAGAGCTTTTTGCAAGAAAGGTGTTACATACTTTTATGTGTTGATATTCTTTTTCTAAACCTATACGCATTAAAGTGTGCATGTGTTATATATATGTATATGTATATGTATATGTGTGTGTGTGTAATATAATATATATATGTATATGTATGCAATATATATGTATATGTATGTAATATATATATATATATGTATGTATGTATATATGTATGTATGTAATATATATATGTATATATATATATGTGTGTGTGTGTGTGTGTGTATATATATATGTTTGTGTGTGTATGTATGTAATATATATAATATATATATATATATATATATATGAAAACTCAATGTAATGTAGGAGTGTTTGCTTGACCTTTTGCTGTAATTCTACAGTAATCTGTAGAACGCCATTTGGAAATTATTCAGCCCTTGAAAGTGAGTCAGACCCGATTGGTGAGTGTTTAGCCTCTTACCACACACTAATTTGAGCAGTGGCTTCTGATTGAAGAGAATCACAACTGGTTCTGTGCCCATGGTTTCAGGTGTTTCTATTATGTGGCCTTCTCTCTCTCTCATATTTTATCACTGTTTTGATTTAATTTACTGATGCGCTTTTCATATTCGCTCTTGATTATTATTTGGCCTTCAAAGGAAAGCAAAAGGTGCGTTCCATCATTCCACAGTTTAGCCGTTTTGTCTACTATAATACCCACGACATAGGGAGATCCTCCCTGCGTGGGGAACTAGTAATTTGCTTAAGTTGTGCCTAGGCAATTAAGTAATTAATAGAGAAGCCACTGGGGATTGGTGCTGTAACTGGGGTTGGGGGGATTTTATATGGAGCGAGTTGGAGAGAGCAGGGTGTAAAATTCACCGGAGAGCTTCTTCTGTCATGTGACGCTGCAGCCACTCTAACTCTCAGCCTCTCCCTTTCCCGTTGCCATTAGGATGTGCACAACACCAGCGCGTGTGACAGAAGCCCCATAAATCCCTCAGCCGCAGATATGACAAAAGCATTCTCTCACCGACCAGCCTTCCCTGGTGTTTCTCTTACACTAGAAAACCGTATGCAAAGGTGTCAGGTTGAACTTAACTGAAAAGGAGCCTACAGCCTTTTTAAGAAGGAACAAAGAGTGGCATCTAGCGGATCTCATCTCCTGATATGTTGGAGACTGAGCCGCTTGTGGGGGCGGGGTGGGGGGCTGCCAGTGCATTAGTGTTCCAGGGTCTCTGTGTCCACTCAACACGGAAGTGGTGCTTTTTACACCGAGGCGTGGGAGTCGGTCTTTTCCATGTCTACCACTTGTGCGGGATGATTGAGGCTCGAAAGCGGGAGAAGATCGTCACTAATTAATACAGAGGCAAGTGTGGGTGGTTATTATGCAAGGGGTGGGGGGGGACACATGCATACATGCATGAAGACAAAGGACAGACCACGTGCTCGAAGTCGTGTCGTCTGAGGGCTGTGATAACGTTCGGTAGGGAAGGCCCTCCTCGGGTGAAAAGAGATGATCCGACCCGTCTCCGAGCGGCGGTTTTGAGGAGAGCCGGCCGTCGCAGCGAGAGAGAGGTCCAGCCAGCTGGGTTTGTTCTGGTAATTGACACGCTGCAAGCCAGCAGGTGGAGACTCGTTTGAGAGCTCTGTCGCAGACGGGGCCGGGGGAAATTCTGCTCTTCCGGAGCTTGCGTTTCTACCTTGATTTTTAGTTCACAATTGGTGAATCCTTTTACCGTCTGGCGTACCTGTGGTTTGAGGAGCACTGCATTTGAGCATGTACTTGAAAGATTTTGTGTTTGCTTTTCCCCTCTTACAGTAAAATTGTAAAACTTTTAATATACAAGATGCGGGGGGTGGGGAGGTGTTACTGTTTATGACTGGTTTGGCCTTTAAGGTGTAGGGTTACATATATGCAAATATAGTTTATGTACACTGGAATATATTTTTATGTAGGTCTGTCTGATTGGATTATTGGTCCATTTACTAGTTATATATACACCTGTATATATATTTTATTTACTTGATTTCTTTTTTTTTGCTCTATCTTTTCCCTTTGCACTAGGATAAGTTACCGATTAATTTAATGTCTTCACAAAACATACTCCCGTGTAGACTCATTAGTCACATGTCCTTTCTGAGATAACTTATGGAAAAGTCTGGTTCCAAAAAATACTTATTTAATCGTATAACACTTCCGTTACAATTCTCCAAAAGCCTGTGTAACCACCAGCAAAATTATCCGCCATCCGTCAGAGTGATCCTGTCATAAGAATGAAATCGCCGAATATAGATCACAAAATAAATCTCTAATTTTGATTGCCGATGACATTCTTTCGTTTGTCCACGAACCTGACCGCTCTCTGTCATCTGCAACAATTTGACGATTGATGCCTTTGGAAAGATACGAGGATACAGGTTCAACTGGAGCAAATCGGAGACGCGCCCAGTCAATCCATTCAACTGGGATTCTCTAGCCAAGAAATCTTTTTTCTGAAGGTCACGTCGAGGGATTAAATATCCTGGTGTACAGGTTTCACATATGATAGACATGATGTTTTATTGTCATTTTTCACAAATATTAAAATCAGTCGGCAAAGATTCTTCCCTTGTCCCTCACTGGAGGCATAGAAACAAAGGAATCTACTAGAAAGAATACCTAGTATCTAATCCAGAACAATGGTATCACAGCCTAGATCAACACGTTTCAAGATTCTTTTGGAAGTCAAAATATTCCGGGTCCGCATTAAAGTACAGAATATCCCTAGGAGGGCTGGGAGCTTCCGATTTTCACAGATTTAGCGTTCCAGATTAACCAAATGGCTCTGCCTCGCAAGCGATAATTCACTGTCGTGCGTCGATATTGAAGATTCCAGAGTAAAACCATTAACAGCCTTACACCACATTGGAGAATCTCTGAAGAAACTCACCCTTTATAATCCTGTAATTTTTAATGGGCTAAAGCACACAAAATGACAGAGAATAAAATGACCCCATTGTTTTTTGACAAACCCAGATCATCTGCTCGCTGGGAAACCTACAAATAATTAGTTTCAAGAAGTTTTCTACTTGGAAAAAGTAGAACTACTTGAAACGACCAATGTTTGTAGAATATCAGTCAATACAAAAATAAACCTGATTCTACACAAAAATTTTCTGTTGGGACTTGATGACTAGCTTATGTGTCCGTTTTACCAAAATAACCTAAAGACACCAACACCCAAGCATTCTGGATGTAATAATATAATTTTAAAAAACGGGTGGGAAGGTTGGTTTGAGTTGCATGGTGGGTCAAGGTGAGGGAAATTTCTATTTCATATAGTAAGAAATGCTGCTATTTAAAGTTTTCCTTATGATCATGTCTGTATCCTGTTAATGTATCTTTACATTTTAGATGTGAAAACTGCAGTGTTAAGTTAAATTACTACAAATCATTACATTTATTTACAGACCAAGCTATCCTCAAAGCTAATACAAAAAATATATAATTTATACTGTTTCTCTCATTTGAAATAATTTGTCAAATTAAATCCTCTCTCTTGCCCCCGTTTCTCATTTTGAACTCTAATTACATGCTTAAGAATTTATGAAAATATCTGGTTCAATCCCGTTCACGGTCAGACATCGAACTGCCTACACAGGAAATGCATTAAAACCAACGCTCTTAACTGCTGCTCTCGTCAATACACACGGTATTATTTATTTACTTATGTGGCTCCTTCTGCACAAGTTGACTTGCACAGTCAGCGTTTTGCACCCGAGCCGTTTGGACAGGCGGATATTTACAGACGCAACTGAGAACAGTCGCAACAGCATTTCCCAGTAGGGTTTCAAACCCTCTTGGCAACTCTTTAGTAATGAGCCCTGTTCTCCTGCCACTGATCCACTTGCTGCTGATTGAATAAATTTTTAAAAACGCAGTAGTTTAAAGGTGGTTTGCGATTATAAATCACAGATAATGATTTGACCCCCAAAGTCATTTTGGGGTGCTTGGGACAATTGAGTGTTTATTAATGCTGCGTACAGAGAGGAATAAAGAGGGTCATGAAGTGAATTAAGGAGGCTTTCTAGAGGTGACAGCTGTACCTGGAGTTAGAGCTGTGTAATGCGTAAGCGATATCATTAATAAATGTGTTTTTGTTTTACACTTATTTGGCGGATACTCATTATGACTATCATGACTTGATGAATACAGTAGTTTGGGGCTGCCGGTGTGGTTGTCACCCGAGCGCAGGCTGAGCCCTATGATCTGGAGTTAGACTTTTGAAGGGTCAAATCCAGATCACGCCATTTGCCCATTGCGTCCGACAGAGCACAGCAGCAGCAGCGGCGTGCGGTCTGGCAGTCGACAGAGCACCACCAGGGCTCGGCAGGGCTTCTTTCGGCTTCCTTGGCACCGGTGGTGCCATCCTCTAGCCCCGAGCCGTGTGGCCTGCAGCGTGCCAAATTATATGTGACGCATTCCCGGTGTGTGGTGGTTGGGTTCACAGTAAAGAGCAGAGATTTGGCTAGGTGGCCAATTCCATATTCCAGGGGTGTGTGTGTCTGTGTGTGTGTGTATATATATATATATATATATATATATATATATATATAAAGTGACT